>CM021763.1:4990829-5038761 GCA_011075105.1 Heteronetta atricapilla
GAAGTTCAATTTGGAAAGCAATCTAGATAATGACTTATTTAATGATCTCTTGCTTTGAAGACATGGGGGAGTCTAAAACTAAAATAAATAAAAATCTTCAAAACTGATACAGGAACCTTTTGATTGATCCAACATTATTTTTAGGTCTGTGTTACATATGACTTGCAAACACAGAAATATCACACCTAATTACCTGTAGACCACAAACTCTGAGGAAACCCATTGGACTAAATCTTGTAAGCAGAAAGCAAGCCTTTCCTTTGAGTGATCACTCTGTATGATGTGTGAGCATAAATCGTTATGCACACAGCATTAACTTCAAAGGATTTCTTACCGATACTTTTGTCTTCTATATCTAGAATATTTTGTTTTTAAAAAAATTCTCACATTCTGATTCTGCAGTGTGTCAGGGAGTTAGTACAATCTGAGTGGTCAATCTGCAGAAGTAAATTTACTTTTCTTTGTTATTTTCACTTAAAAAAAACAAACAAACAAACAAACAAAAAAAAAAAACACCATGGCATTCATAAAGTTGGTTTGGTTCCTGCATTGGACCTGAGATACATTTCCTATTTGTGTCTGAAAATCTGTATGTAACCTTGACTCCATGAGACAGGCAGATGTTTTATAATGAAGGCCATAAGCCTGTTATTTTTATATAAATAGTAGATTGAGTTAAATATGTATACAAGCCTTTCTAGGTTCAAGGTATGAATTAATGTTAGGCAGAATTGCTGGGTGATGTGCAAATGACTGCAAAAGGATAAAGTTCTCTTGCAAGGCCCCAGTAAAACAATGGCAGTGTTTTATGTGCTTCAAAAATGAAAACAAAACATTAAAAAACACTATTTACAACTGGTTTAACTGCTTAAAGCAGACCATTTTGTTCATGTGTTTTAGCTTTTTAGCTCTCTAGTACACTCCTGAGTTTTACATAGAAGATATCTATCTACCTATCTACACGCACATCGACTCTTAGGCATACGCTGGTTAGCAGTTCATTGGATCTCATTGCAACACAAGAGATGAGAGATTATATTCCAAGGCAGTTGAACATAGTGGGAAATGTAAATGTATTTTCCATTTTCTGTTCAAGAATTGGAAAATCAGCTGTTTGAACAATTGGTCAAAAAATAGAAATAACAGTTATTTTATAAGTTGCCATTTTATTTTCCAAATCCCTCAGACGTGGTATTGAGTTTCAACACTGTTGCATGAATAAAGGCAAGCAAGAATCAAAATTCAAGGGTTGGAAAACAAGTGCAAAACTAACTTTAGTAAATATAAATGCACTCTTTGGGTTTATTTCCCCACTAGTATACTTACTCCCCAGCATCCCAAACCATTTCTCTGCTGAGTATTTCAATAACTGAGTATTGTTATCCTTATCTCAGCATCTCCTTGGTAGGTACAAAGACTATACCATGCTCATTACTACCCGAAAACAAAAGAAAACAGATTTTGTCTTCAATTTCTCAACCAGAACAATTAGAAGAAGACCTTGGTAACTTAGCAACGTTACATTACAGAGTGGGGGATGACCACATGGGAGGCTAAGGTTCGAGTCCAGACTTTCTTATCTACCAGATCTTTCCATAGCCACCTTCCCATTACCGAGTCAGTGACTAAACATTTCTCTGTAATCAGGCAGCACACAAAAGTTGTAGAGCTCAGTGATGCAGCATTTGCTGACACACCAGCAGAAGACCAGGATCTGCCCTTTGCACAGGCTGCTCAAACTTGCGAGTCCTTTTGAAAACCTTTTAATGTTTTTGCCTCCTGTAGCTCTTTCAACATCCATCAGTTTGTTACTACTCTTACAATTGTGGTTATATTTCGCAGTCTTTCCAGAGCAAACAAGTAACTCTGATCTCGTAAGTGCATGAAATTCTTTCCCTTATAAATAACTTCAAAGAAACTAATTACTAATAAACATCAAAACCTACCCTGGATTCTCATGTGCATCGTTGATCTAATATGCTGTGGATTTCAATCACAGTTTTCATGCTGATTACAATTTTGCATATTATATATAGAGAGACTTGTATATATATATATACATACATATATGTATATATTTAAGGCTTTATAAACTAATATAGAAGCAGGAACATGAATGAGAAACATAATGCATTATCAAATATGTTACATCAGTCAATGAAACCAGGTTCAGCAGGAGGTAACTTAAAGCTACATAATTTAGGATGGGAAGTGAATGGAAATGCTGAGTCTGTTTGGGAATTCTAGGTATAAAGAATTATTTAATCTAACTCTAAAATAAAGTCATAAAAGGAACTGATGACTAGAAGTTGAAATCAGAGAGTAGATCACTTGTTATGAAGATGTACGTAGTTCATAGTGATTAATCATTCCAGAAATTTAATAGAAGGATTGGTAAAAATCACCATCTCATGACATTTTCAGATGGGAGACTGGAGACTTTCTAGAAGATACTTTTTAGCCAGGCAAAAGTAATTGGGTTCAGGACAAGAGCAGACATGAAATGAGTTAAGAACTGCCTAACTGACAGTTTTCTGAAAGTAATTGTCAATGCAGAATTATTGTTGAAGAGGAGTGTTACTAGAGTTTTCCCCTATGCTATTCATCAGTGATCTGGAAGTAAATATAAAACTACTCCTGGTGACATTTGTAGATGACATTATGGTTGGCAAAACAGCAAAGAATAAGAGTCCAGGGCAGCCTGGCAAAACAAATTGCACCACTTGGCTCAGGAAAAAAAAAAAAAAAAAAAAAAAAAAAAAAAAGCATTAAGGTGCTAGTTCTGGTTCTTAGAAACTCAGACAGAAGCCATATAACATGACCAACTGCAGCCTGGACAATCACTACAGTGCCAGCTCAGAGCTGGACCATCAAATCCCAAAACACTGATGCGATCCTTGGCTCTGCAGGCAGGTGACTTGCGGTGTATGGCACTGGTAAGGGTGAACCTGAGAGGCTGTTTATGGGTCTGACAGCCACATTTCAAAACATATGGTGACAAAATTGGAAAAGGTACAGAAAAGAGCCACAAAAATGAATGAGGGCTGTAGAAAATGATTTGCAGGGCAAGCACTGAAGAATTATGTTTAGCTATCAAAAATATATTTAATTTCAGGGAGAAAATGCCTTGTAGGGAAGGAAATTACAAGGTACCAAAGGACTGGAGAGAGGCACCTAATTTCTCAAAGGAGCTGGGCTGGGACAGTTTCTCCCTTCAGAATTTCCTAAAGAATGTTTTACGTGACCTCTACCCCCTGTAAATCCAACTAATCCCTAAGTCTGTCCAGGAACTGTAATGGAAAGCCCTCAGTTAAAGCTTTGGGGTCCACTTTGTGGCTAGGTGTTTTATTTCCCCAGAGCAATTCTGGGTTTGCCCAGGGATTCCTTTCTGGAAAAAACAAACAAACAAAGAAAAAAAAGGTTTATCTGAATTAATTAAATTATTCTTTAGCCTAAACCAAGGTGAAACACTGATATCCCTGATAGGCTGGAAACAGACTACATGACCTAGATGGTCCTTCCTGGCTTGACAGTCTTTGAAAACAAATTTGCAGAAGAACCATGTACATGTATATCTGTTGAACTTTGGCTGACAGCAATGTGTACACAGCCCAGCTCTAATGAAAAGTCCCATATAATTCTGATCAAATCCTACTACTCCTAGTTGAAAGTATCAACTATCCCATGGCTGAAGAAGCACCACTATAAGGTGAGGACAAATCATGACTTTTCCTAAGAAATTATGGAATGATTGTAACAGGAAAATTCTGCTTTGACTAGCTCTGGTAAAGAAGATTTCTCCAATCCAGGACAGACTTGGCAGAGAAAGTAACAGAGTCACCTTCATGGCAAGATCCCTGTGGTAATGTGTGGTATGGCTTACATTTCCAGCCTATCCAAGTCAGAGCAGATACCTGAACCTCTTTCTCTAGATAAGTTCTCCAAACACAACACAGTTGGCTATTCTTGGATGGGTCTGCCATTATATTTTGTGGGACTGATCTGTTAGGCATGAATAGCATTAACTGGATCAGGGATAATTATCTTTGTATTTGGATGTCCTATGGAAAGGGCAATTTTATTTCTTTTTTTCTTCTGAAAAACAAACGAACAAACAAACACAGAATATCCTCATTTTTATTAAAGTATGAACTGCACTTCCTTTACCACCTCCCCAAAACTAACTGTGCCATCAAATTTCAGAAAATATGAAAACATCTCCTTCCTTTTTTGTTGGGCCAGTCACAAGCAGGGGAACACAGACCTGAGGTCATGTCAGCATTCGGAGAATGCATTTCACAGTTGAGCTGTGACTGGGTTCAAAACCATTTGCAGAAAAAAATGTGTGCTCACATGCTGTTAGTGTTGTGTAAAGTCTCTCAGGCAAAGTTGGCAATGGGTAACATCCAGTTCTTGCTATCCATTGACCTTCTTTATCTTAAATGTAAGTTATTTTATCTGTTCCATTCTTTAGAGTGCTTCACAAAACTTGACACATGGGTGCTTTGTGTGTTTTAATTATTTATCATTGTTGTGGGACACCTGAAACTTTTGAAGATGAAAACATGAGGATCAAGGTGCACCACACTGTAGCGTCAAGCTCTATCTGAATAATAGTGTGCAAACATAAGTAATACGTCAGGGTGTTTTGGCACCTCACAGGAGCTCACCAGCCATGTAACGTAAGAACCCCTGCAAGGCCAGGGTGCAAAGTTCAGTAAGAATCACTGCTGTTGTTAAACCTCTGTCATCTGTGTTTGGTCTCAACCAAGGACAGCACCTCTCCCAGCCTAGTAGCTGATGGCATCAGGCTGGTCCATGTGCCTGTGGGATTCTCAGGTCTATACCATGGTAAGCAGTAGCACCTTCAGCAGAGAGCAGATCATACTTTTGAGTATCAGGGCTATAGAACAGCCTCTGGATACCTAATTCTGCCTTCCTTCCACTCCCTGTTGTTTATCATTCCCTGGTGGCAGCCAGCCTTGGATGGTGTGGTGCTCCCCCGACTCACCTGGAGCATCAATGCTCCAGACCCGAGGGAGATCTGTGCAGAAACGCTTGGGCCACAGAAATGAGCTCTGATTGATTCCCCGTGCTCTTGGGAATGCATGGTGCAAATTTTAATCCACACCTAAGTCATTTATCAATGTTTTCTTATCTCAGATTTTCCTTATCAGCAAGCTGGCTGGAAAAACTCAAAACTACTGTGAGCCTGGTGCTTGGGGAGCATGGGTAGGTTCTGCTCCACTGCAGTGATACTCCCTCCCCTCTTGCACCTTAGCATTCTTTCTTTCTTTCTTTATCTATCTATCTATTTATTTATTTATTTTGCAGCCCCTTTTTCCACAGACCTCTTAATTTTTCAGTTTTCGGTGGTTTTGGTTGAATAGACATGAAGCATTGCCCCCTGCCGGCAGACCGCACACCTGGCTGCCGGCGCGCGGACGGACGTCTGTGCGTCTGTCTGCAAGGGTTCCTTAGGCGTTTCCCCTCGAAAAAGCATTAACTGCTCACAGACTTGCTACTTCATGTTTAGGTTTTGGAAAAGAACGGAGAGGAAACTCAGAAAGAAATCATCAGCACCGAAAGCACTGCATGTGCTTGTAGAATTTAGTACATAAATAGGGTTTAGTGTTTTTCCCCCCCCCCCCCCCAATTTTTTATTTTTTATTTTTTTGGGGTTTTGATTTAAAATATTAACTGATGAAGCATTTCTTACTCCAGCTGCACAGCACTGTGCTCACGCAGCAGCATCTGTGATTGAGAGAGACTTATGCAGTTCCCATGTTCATTAGGAGTGAAATTCCGACTAACAGCATTGGGTGGGAAAACGTCACTGACAATAAGAAATTATTTAAGAACAGGATTTAGCTACCTTAGGTGCTTGCTTGCCCCTTGATTTTAGAAGGATCTGAGCAGCTAGTGGTTTGATACAAAATCATTTATTCTCACAGTCTTCAGTACATGAGGGGACCGCATTTCAGACAAAGAGGAGAGACATTGAAGAAATAAAAGAAAATTATTTACATCGGGTCACAATGTGAGCCTTGGGCAGAAAGGCTTGAATTCACATTTCTCATGCCCTGGGCTCTTCTGTCATAGACAGGTAAGATTTTCTCAATCTAAAGTTTATACCAGCTCTGTCCAGCTTAAGCTGCAAGGAATTCGAGTAGCAGGATACGTTTTTAACTTTTTTCACTTTGACAAAACTCTGCATCTCAAATAAATTATATAATATAGAGCAGAAAACTTCTAGTGAGAGCAAGCTAAAAATACATCTTTTTTCCTTTTTTTTTTTTTCTTTTTTTCTCTCTATCACAGCTCCTGTTCCCAAATTACACTTGCCTTGCTCAGAGTCTTAGAAAGCTGACACAGAACAAATTGTCCTATGTAAATTGCAAGTTTCCCTTCTGATTGACAGCAATCCACAAAGATGGACTAATTCCAGAGGAAGTCAAGCAAAAACTGTGTCATAACTATTAACCCAATTTTAAAGATGTTCCAAATTGCTGCCGAGTTACCAGCGTGTACTTTATATAACGGTGCATGTAAATGCAAAGTGCAGGAACCAGGCAGCGTACACGTGAGCAGGACATATCTGATTGCAGGCTGTATATGTAATATGCATATATGTATATCGGCAGATCCCATCCTCTTGATTTTGCTCCCCTTGCTACTGCAGTCTGTGTGGCAGAGGGACAGCCACGCAGTCCTCACTCCCTCCTGGAGACTTTGATCTTGGAGACATTTAATGGGCAGTCAAGCATACGACCATTTACATTCTTTTGGCCTGCTTTTGCTGTTGCTGTCCTTAAACCAAAACAAGTCATTAAGGGAGCAGGAACAATTATTTCTGAAATTTGTGTAAGGGAAAGCAAGAGGGAACATGAACTGCTGGAAAATTGGTATTGTCACCAGCCTGATTTGATTGTGACACTCCTTACTGCAGAGCCGTGACTTAGTTTATTGAGGTCTCCCTTTGCAAGTGATAATAAACCTAATAGCTGCCCACAGCTTAATGTTTTTTCTTGCACTACATATGTTCACTTTTGGTCCTTAGATTATTTTTTTCTTCCATCTCCATCTGTTCTTTTGCCTTTGAGGTACTTTAGTTACCATGGAAATGACAACATCATCTGGATGGGTGGAGCTTAGTGCAGTGTAAAGTTGGTTTCCTATATGAAGTGGTTTGCAAGGTACAGGGATGGATGACAAAAATGCAGCATTTATTATTATGTGATAGCTTTTCATCCTTTAGGTGTACCTATGTGTGCTTGTGATTGCACAAGGCACGATGCACATATTGCAGGAGTGGGCACTTATATCATATTTGTTCTGCCAGATTAAATCCTTCACTTGAGTCTTTCTTACAATCTCTCCTCAAAAGTTGGCCTTTATATGTGAAGGTCCTATTGTAACATGCTTTCTGAGTCCTATGATTGTCAGATGGGTCAGACAAGGTGGAAAACTCATTCCCTGGAAATGTGCAGCTGTTGTCATCATTGCCATGAAGAAGAATAGGAGGAGTTAATTTAGTGGGAGGCTGTCACATGGGCTTTGTTGTCTGGATATGTGTGTGGTATTGTCTACTTGGTTTCTGGGACCTGTCTTGTGCCTTCAACAAATCTGGATGACAAATGATCTGTGATCAATACAGCCTGAGATAAGATCACACAAAACGATTGTACATGGACACAACACTTTTCATCATGTTTAAACCAAATCAGACCTTCAGGAGCAACCCCATGAATTTTAATATAGTCCCAGAAGCTGTTTTCCTGTACTAGCCCCTATTAATATTGTCAATATTAATTTCACAACCTCATGGAGATGAAAGTATTTTAGACAAATAATGATTATATTATTATAATATATATATATATGTATATATATATATATATATATATAGGCAAAGGCTGTTTAAAAAAGGGCCAGATACATCAAAAAGATGAGATCTTGGTCTATGAATCTTAATATTAAGGCCTATATGGTTTCCAGAATGCTTTTAGGCTAGTTCATATATTCAGTGGATGTCTCTTAAAGAACCTGAAGTGCTCTGTGCCTGTCTAATCAGGTGTGTGGATCGGGCCAGGGTATAAGTCACAGAAAAGTTTTTAATGCACTTCCCACTGGGACTAAAGAAACTACCAAGAGCTACTTTGTCAAAGAACATGCAAGCATGGGTTCCTGATGCAGAGTGTATCAGTCTGGCTGTGAGAACATTCAGTCTTTTGAAAGTTTGGTGAGGAGAGGGTGAGGCTCCCACAAAATGACAGGGAGCCCATGGAGTTTGCTGAAGACAGGAGTCTAAGGTCAAGTCCTTGGAAGTTCTATCCTAAGTGTATTTTGTCACGTGTTTAGAATGATAATACTTGTTTATTTCTATTATGATTATTTTTAGGTCCTTTAACTCCAGCTGCAGCCATTTTGTACCACAACAGTCCTTTCAAGAAACAACCTTGCCAGCAACACTAGAAAACTTTCCCATGGAAAACAAGAAACTATAGCAACAACAAAAGCAAAATCCAGCAAACCAAGCAGCCAATAGTAGAAATCTTCCTCAAAGTCACATCCCAGCAATAAATAGGGTCACAAATCTCAAAAAAGCCCAGGAAAATGCTTTTTTTTTTTTTTTCTTTTCGTTTTTTTTTTTTTTTTTTTAGCAATTCAAGTCCAAAACTTCAGGGCCAGGAACACCTCAGCAGTCTCTGAGGATTTCTTTTTTTGTGCCTGCAGAGAGGCACAGAGAGGAGCTGGGGAATTTGCACGTCAGACACTGAACTGGTTAAAACAAGAGCAATTGCACCAGTGAACTCCAGAGCAAAGAGCACGGCCTGTTATAACCCATGCCAAGAGCTCCTAGCTGGTCAGAGACTTTCATTCATGAAGCGAGCACAGAAGGAAGCCTGTATCAGGCAGTGAGGACATGGAGGGGGGTGGGGGAATATCATCTCAGCCCACCTAGAGAAGGGGATGTCTGAAGCAACACCTCCATGAAGGCTGCTGGCAGCTGGGGATGCTTCCAGCGTTCCAGTGTCACGCTCTAGGCCCAACAAACCTCCTCACAAGCTGGCAGCTGCTCCTTGCATCAGTTCTGCTCCAGAGAGGTTTCTGTGTGAACTCTCTGTGGAGCTATCTTGAGTTATAGAAAAACAGGGCTCAGAGGGACTGGGAGAGGTCACTGCTGTCACCACTGCCACCCAGTGACAAGGCGAGTGCAGCAAGCACCCAATCAAAGAGGACAGCTTTGAAACCTCTTGGGAAGACAGAGGCAGGAGCAAGCAAGCACACAAACAGACAAAATCCCTTTTTCTGCTATAATATGGCCAGCTAAGAGCAAGTGGAAATTTAGCAGTGGATGCCGTCTATGTATATTACTGGTGGAATTCAATCCTTTTGGTTGCTCAGCCTTCTTTCCAGTTAAATTTCTTCGGGTTACTACAGAGACCCTCCATCATTTTTCCTAGAGGTCTGTTTTTCCAAAATCTCTTTAGTAAGACACAGAATCTGCTGTTGGATCCATTTTTAGGAAGCCTGGCCTAAACCACACATGGCCTTCGTATATGGTATTTCTCTTCAGGAGGCCATAAGAATACAGGATCTGTATTCCTTAGTCACAGGGTGACTGAAATTAGTCCACTTGTAGAGCACAGAACTGAGGGCCTTCATTCTGGTTTCCAGCTAAAGCCACAGAAGAACCTTAATTTCATAACAGCTCTTCCCCTCACACTTTATTTTACAGCCCAGATGTATCAAGAAGAAAATAAGACTTTTTTTTTTTTTTTTTTTTTTTTTTTTTTTTTTTTTCTGACTTACACCTTTGTAAGGGTATGCACCATAAAACATTCAAAGCTAGGGAGTTTTTCTTTAATGTATCTGTTTTTATTGAACTATTTTCATTCTATATTGGGATTACAGTTTTGTGAACAATCAACTTCATACTTTGCTAACCAAACCCTTCAAAAATTATGAATACTTTTAATTTAAGTTTATCCAGCTATTTTTTTTTATTATTTTTTTATTTTTTTTCCACATACTGACACACTGGAAAAATCCATTTTAGGTTGAATTCCATGTGCTTCTTTTTGTTATAATTTCTTATTTTTACATAAATGTGGTCATTAGAGAATGGGAAAATAAAAGATTTTGGCTTGAAAACATAAACCGTTCTGACTGAAGTTTTTTTTGGTGAATTACACACTTGATTGTAAACTGGAGTGGAAAGACTGGTGGATGGGCTTCACGTATTCAGGGCTGCTTCACTTCTACAGGAAGTGGGGAGAAGTGGTTTGTATCAGCTTCGCCCTGTACATTGTTTTCTTATTCGTCATTAAATACCTAGAGTTACAGTAATCCATCCTGGAAGTGACAAGCATATGATAACATGTGGTCTGATCCTGTAGGAGGAAGGGTGGAATTTCCTATGGGTGCAGACGCATCAAGAAAAAGGGCATTTTTTTAAGCCTGGACACTCTTCCTGGCTGTCCCAGGTTAGTGATGAATTGACCAGGATTTCAAAGCTTTGCACCTTTTCATTAGTCTTTGCTAGTCATTATTTGTATTGTGAGTATTTCTCTACTGATTGCAAAGGCACCGTTGTGGATTTGAAATGCGATGGAAATCATTCCTGCATATGACAGACCAAGGATTTTTTAATCTTTAATTTACTAATTAGCTCTTTGCTACATCTGTTGCTTGTTCCCTTGTTTCTCACAATCCCATATCTGTCAGAATGTACTCTGACCTTTAGCTATAGAAAAAAAAGATCTAATCTTCATTTACGATGAAAATGTGCACTTGTTTGCTGAAAGCCATTGATATGGCAGCCATCATGTTAAGGGCAGGTTATAAAGGTAGAAGGAACATTGTTATTTCTTGATCTGGTAAGTGCTCTGCAGTCCAGCCTCCGGGTTATCTCACATTTTATATGGCTTATCCATAAATTTGATGCAAAAAAACTTCTTTGCTTGAGTTCTTCTACAGTAGTTCAGTCCAGAGACATCAGATGATTTCCAAGCCATGTACTGATATCTCCTCTCTTTCTTCACAACCTTCTTATTCTGTCTCTTGCTGCCTGCATTTTTCACCCAGCCTGTCACCCCAATGGGAGCAGCAGCACAGCTGGTGGGAGAACTCAGCCTCTCTGTGCCAAGCTGTTGGAATGAATTTTGTCATGAAGGATGTGACTCAGCATCCAAGGCCAAGATCTCTAAAAAACATGAGATTTTTGAGCAGAAGTAGAGATGAGATTCTGCTGGTGAACACATCTATGAAAACAGAGGTAACTGTGGATTTGTTGCTGCACATCCACACATAGTCACAGGGAGTAATGAACCCAATCCACAGATGTTGAAGAATTTGCTAAACTCACATAATGGGAAAATCCTTCTGAAACTCTTTTTGCCCCCCAATGTTGCTTGTTCAGGTGCTTGTGAGACTAAAGTGGTCCTCAGTTGCCTGCTACTTCACAGCTGTGCACCCTGTGCTGCAGCTAACCCCACATCTCCTCCTGAGGTACAGCTGACATGCTTTGGGCAGCACCTCTCACACATGAACAAGGCCAAGGCTTTCTGGTGAGGATGGAAAGTGTTTATTGCATAAAACAGAATAGTGTTTTGCACAGACTACCACCAACTTTGTGCTGCTCTGCACAACTTATCCCCTTTTGTGATAGACTCCGTAGCTGGTGGCAGCAGCATTTACCTCAGGATCAGGTGTAGCATCATGAGAAGCAGAAAAGTGCACTGTGAGTTTGAAACATTTGCAAAGCCTGCCCTTCACATCACCCAGGAGACCAGTTACCTATGAGTACCTCATCCTTTGGTTTGAATTCTGGATACTCCTTCTAGCTTGTCTTTTCTTCCATTGCTTTGCATCTATTTTCTCACCTGCATTTATTTGTTTTTCTTCTCTCTTTAAACTTACACTTGGTATGATAGAAGCACCTGCAGTACATTGTAAATGTGATGTGACAGGGATCCAGATTCAGCTACCCACATATGGATTTCTAATGCCCTTTGAAATGTTAAGGGGTGTCTGGGGTTCCTCCAGGGTCCTAGAGAGTAGGATACAGGACTTCTACCCTTTGGGAACAGCACACAGAAAGCTGGTGAGATTCTTCAAGTCATCTCCAGATGACAATGAACCGTGCTCAGGTAGTGAAACTGAGCTCTGACATTGTGTACACATAGTTCTGGAGGACTTTGTGAGCTCGATCCTACCTCTTCTTCTTTGCTGAAGTTTGAGCTAATGAATCTCTCATCAAATATCAGCACCGTGCTCACTTCAGCATGTGTGTCCATGTCTGAGAAGTGGTCCGTTAAATATCCCGCATAGTGGTATTTCCAGACCAGGGAACAAGGATGTAGACCTATCAAGCTTGCCTGGGTGCTCAGTGCAGGTCTTAGAGTGTGTGTTTGGCTGCAGATATTTGCTTAAATTTGAGCCTATGTGTATCCGACAGTGTAGGCATTCCTTGTAACATTATTAACACTGAAAACTCTTCTGTCAGAACAGAAAATTTCAATTTATATGATGTTTCCCAGAACTTTCAAGATTTGGGCCATACAGACATCATAAGTGCTGAGTATTTGTACTGCAGTATCAGGACAAATAACTACAAAAAAAAAAAAAAAAAAAAAAAAAAAAAGAAAAACTATACAAAAAAGAGCAGAACAGATTAAAATAAATTTGGTTACAGATGCTGGACTCACTTTTATTCACACTTCAACTCATCACTAACACTGCCTTGGTAGAGTTCCCCATCCCCCCTTTGACCTTCTCCTTTAGTCCAAGCTGGTGATCCTGGGTCATCCAGCTCACTTTACACCTTGGCCTAATTACAGCCAGATGAGCAGAGGGTGGAATATGATAACCGTCCACATCTTTATCATAGGTGAAAACAGGCCAAGTAATCATTTAAGGTGGCTGGAGTAGGTAAGGCTGGGAGTAATGAGATGGAAAGTTTAGATTGAATATCAAGATAAAATTACCCACAATACATTATTTTAGGCAAGGGGATATATTAAGTCTCAATTAGTGGCAGTATGATCTAATAGCACCGCAGCTACTGACAACATTATGGTCTCCTAGCCTATTAAATCATCTTTTCAAAGAAACTGATGGAAGGCTGAAGTGGGTGAACCACTGGTAACTGTAATATAAAGACTAATCCCATGATGGAGCTAGAGTGGAATAAATAGGTAATTTTCATGCATCTTATGAGAAGATGTTTTACCAGGTAATTATATCCACCAAGCTTTGTGCCTGTGCAAAGATCTTTGATGGCATTTTCAAGACTGCCTAAGTGACTTAGGAGCCCTATATTATTTATTTATTTATTTTCCAAAATTGGCATGGTAAATCAGGCATATAAAACCTACTGTATCACCAAGTGAGAATTAGATTATCAAAGCTCCTTGTCTTAAAAGTCCTTGCTATCAAATGCCCACCTAGACACATATTCATATTTTTTATGGAGTACTAAAAGCAGACACAGGCTTGCTCTGCCTGTTCTTTACAGCAGAGGACTAACAGAAAGCTCTGTGCAGGACAAATTAGGCCCTTATGCATTTTTTGGCACATGGTAAAGGGTCTTACCTGCGATTTATAGTGCAAGCAAACCCTAAACCATGCTGAAACTAGAACGAAGACTCCCTAAGTAGCAGTTTGTGGTATGTTTCTTTCTGAATGTGTGTTCTGATGATACATATACTACATGAATCAAGGTATGTCACCGCCAAATGTGATATATCTTCAATGTAGAAACAAGTTAGCGGCAGATGAGCATCCAGCTATGAATCTTCATGTCACTGCCACAAGCTTCAATGCTATAGAAATCCAAAGCATCAGGGGTATTATTGCAATTTGCATAAGTAGAAAACACAGTGATTAAAAGTTATCAAAGAAAGCTATCGCTCAGTTGTCAGCTCCACAAGCAGATTCCAGTGATGTCTTTCCAGCTCCTTCGTAATAATCTCCATAAGTTCTTGCTAAGAGCTGCATTGAAGTAACCTGTCATTTACTCTGTCTTTCACCAATTCAGCTCAAAGAGATGTGCCAGCTGCGATCACTTGGAGTCAGAGCTGCTGTGTTGTGAGGCATCACTGCAGCTGCAGGCAAAATGCACAGTTTGGGAGATCTGCCGAATCCAAAAGTCATGGAAAAAGCAGAGCTGTGCCACCTATAGCACCTACCATTGGTGCAGGAGATATACCACCCTGGGAGAGGAGAGCTCACTCTCCAGCACATTTTGCATGTAATGAACAAGGGTACAATGCAAGAAGATGCTTCATGTCCGATGGCACACTGTCTTCTTGTCTTATAGTTTCTGCTGGCCTCTGGTGTGAAAGCACAGTGGGGAAGAGGCTGTGAAAACCAGCACGAGTTGCACCTCCTTGTAGATCTGGAAGTCTTGATGTTTTGTTGTTGGGTATGTTCTTTTCTGACTCAATTTTCCCAATTTGTAGAGCAGAGTGCCACAAAACCAAGGAGGTGTTATAAAGTTCCCTCAGGCCAGATGATGTAATTCCCAGCCTACACGTGCTTTGGAGGATAGAAAAAGCCATTATCAGTCATATATGACCTTTCAAGGTAGAAAATTTGAATAAAACATATTTGGTCCTTCTCACAACCATGTTTTTGTACCGTGGAAACCTCTCCTGACACACATGTTCTCATGTGGCTAGATTCCTCTCTCCCACACTCAGTGTATATTTTTTTCCCCTAATCTCCCAGTGTAAGTTTTTAATGTAGACCAGTTTACCACAACTGTAAATTGGGGTAATTTTACTGAAATTTCTGGAACAAAAGCCTAAGTTCCATTATTATTATTATTATTACTATTACTATTATTATTTCTACCAAACAAAATTCATTTGCTAAAACTAAAAGAAAGACCAGCTCTCCTGACCATACTCAAAATGGCTCTGTGGACTGTGAGTCTTACCAGTGTGCTTCACTCAGACTCTTGTCCACTTTCTCTAGTTCATTACCTTTCTTCTAATGGCTGATATCACTGAGTGTTACACGCAAACACCCCTGCACAAGTTTGTCTGTAACGTTTGGGATTCTTGGAAACCTCAACCTATCAACACCTAGTACATTCTTGGGGCCAAGTGAGATAATTATATTTTCTTCTGTAAAGCCAATTAGAGGTTGATAACATTATCACAATTACCAGATTAAACCTTGATTGGCTGTCCTTTAGAATTACTTCCAGTCCTCTTCAGACGCTAAAAAGCACAAGGATGTGGAACAACAGTAACTGTGTGGAGAACTCCTTGGAGCTCTCATTGCAAAGAGACTGAGTGCCAAACTGGTCAGGTCTTCTTTGAGGAGGAAACCTGGATTAGTTTGGAAACAAATGGGTAGATGAAAAAGGCTTGATTGTTATCAGCTCACCCCTAAAAAAATCATGGACTGTTCTAAAGTGTTCCTGGGTTGTGGCTCAGAGCCACATTTATTCTGACACACCAGTGTCAAACCTCATCCACGGGACAACTTGATTAGGCAAAGGATTCTGGCACAGTATAGTCAAAATCCTGAACCTAATTTAGTTTGTTATATTGTTAATCTCTAAGCCCATTATGCCTAGAAGCATTTAAGTCTTCATATACTAAGTGAATTGCAGGAGAGAAAAAAAGATTCAGACCTCTTAATGTGAGCAAATCTGAGTGGTTTTCTCCATGTAACTGTGATGGGACATAAGTCCCTTGGAGTTTGAAAGGGCACATGGTCAAACTTGCACTTGATTTTTTTTTTTTTTTTTTTTTCCGGATGAAACATGGGGACACAGAGCGCTTGGTAATCTCTTCTGGATTTGACCATATCCAATAAAAAATCTGTGATAAAGACAGAAAATGATCCACAGAGGCTTTCTTCTCATTTGTCATTCACCTTTCTGTTGTTAGCCCAGGATTCTGAAGATCCAAGCACTGCATGCGATGAACTGCCTCTCTTTCCAGTAAAAAATACACAGTCACCCTGAATTCATTCAAGCTAAAGTTCAAGCTAAAGCTTGGCGAGGTTGCACAGCCCCATTTTTCAGTGCCTCATGTTTTGTCTTGGAGATTGAACAAGTTTCATGTTTCAGAAGAAAACCTCAGTAACAGCTTGGCTGCTTCGACAGCAACATCATGTGGAGCTGCAGACCATCCCAGAGCACGACCCTGATGAGTTCCTTGGTGAACCCAGCCTTGTGCTAGGTTTGCAGCCCAGCCCAAAAGATCTTGGCTTCTGCTCTCCTTCTCAGTGCTTCCCACGCCTCCCATGTTTACTCTGGCAACTTGCACTTTCAGTGCCCAAATCTTGTAAAACCTAAAGGTGGTCCCAAACCACATCACTTGGTTTTGGATGAAGATTTGTATTTCCAAGCATGTCTGAGTCCAGGATTTCTATTTAGCTTGACATAGACATGAAGTCACCCTAGAACTGTGCATCCAGAAAACATTTTCTGGTCATTCAGGAGAGGTTTTGAATTCATAGGTAGATCCACTTCTGCAGCGAGAAGAAACATTGATATTCCAGTATTTCTTTAATGTCTGTCAATTTAGTGGGTTTTCTAGGTCTTACTAGAGCACTAATAGGAACATGGCCCCATTTTTCTCAGAGTTAAACCTGTTATTTGACCCAAAATGTTAAACAAGCTGAACAGGGGAAAGACATTCTTACATTAGAAACAGGCTTGCTAAATTTTTCAAGGTTAGAAGACAATCTGCCTCAAAACTGAGAGCAGAACCTGTAATCAAATATTTCATTAAGAGGGTGGAACATGGTAATAGAATAGAGGATATTGTCTGTTGGCAAACGCTATGAATCAATTTATTTTATGCCTGGGTACATGTGCATGTGAAATTGGGCTAACTTTCCTCTCTGACAAATATAATACATATGGTTCTGGCAACATCTGTTTTGTTTCACTTGCTAGAGCTGTGGGACTCTAGACTCAATAAGGTCTTTCCTATTCAAAGAATAAAAGCTCCCAGGAAAGCTAGCCAGGAGCCCCTGTTTTTACAATAGATTGCTTGGCTTGTTGCATTCCATTCAGCCAAACATTTTTTTAATAGAGTTTGAGAGCACTGTTTGAATACCAAGTACATGAATTAGCAGCTTCCCCTGGACATGTCGTTCTAGGAACTCTTATTTGATTTGATCTTGTCTCAGGTAAATAACAGTAACAAAGTGGAAATGGCCTTTGACTCACTAATTAATCACTTTCTTCTGCTAACTATTCCTCCATTAAAGTTAGTAAGTGGCAGCATCTGAGGGTAAATAGGCAACCATGTAAAGAGGCTTAAGTGTCATCTGTCCTTACCTTGCTAAGGTTCTTTTGCCAATTGGAGTTGATCTCTTTGTCTTATTTCATATTTTTTTAATGATGATGGTTATTATTTATTTTTTTCCAAGGAAGAGATTTGTGTGCAATATGATTAAAATGCACAGCTGGCCAATTCTGCCCTAGCTCTGCAGCTGTTTGAAAGCACTCAGCAATTGCAAGCAAGTGTGGTTACAGATGCAATGTTTATCTCTTGGTGATCAGAGTAATGAAGACAGCAATTTCTGTCACATGCAGAGCAATGGTGATTAGCAATAGTTAATGTACATGTGGAATATTAGCAGGCATGTATTTACTCATATAGTCCTGATGAGGTCTTGTACTGAATGATAAATACTCCTTCCAAGAACAACCCTGGAGGATAACTACCTAGTGGTACCATTTCTGTTGGATCAGTTAGAGTCATGGGTCTGTCTCATTCATCATTCTATTCTTATGCTGTACATTTTATCCTGCACAAACAATCAGATATATTTTCCACCAAGATGCCATTTTAAGTGGAAGAAAACAGAAGGTTTATTTTGTTGATCCATCTTCAGGATATGGGTGAAATGCTACAGTCAGTGAGTTGAAGGACAGAGAACCTCATCACTGGTACTTGTAGATGCTTGTGTGAGGTGATTGTACCCTCATCCATACCTCTAGTTTCATTTTACTCCCTAAAATGTTATTTTTCTATGGCTAGATGGATGTTCGTTTTTATGAGGTGGCCTGACTCCAGCCTCATGCTTCTGGTTTCTAGTTAATGTGTAAGGTCAGTTTTTGGGCAATCCACTACAGTATTGCTAGTAATAACAAGCATAGTCTGTGCTGGTACAGGTGTAAAGATCAAATTAGTCTGTGTTCAATACAGCAGGGTACAAATTTCAAAGTTCAGTGATCCCACTGAGCAGGATTTCTTCTTGTTTTGTAATGACCACAACTTCATCTCCACAACTCTCTTTGTGCAGGTTTTAAACACATAGCAGCCCAGGCACTCAAAATCGTCATCTACATCTTCTAACACCATACATGGGAGTTCTCTGATGGTTGCATCTTCAGATTCTTGCTAATTGCATTCCATGCTTAAAAATGTTGCAGCACAATCTGATGCTGTAGTTGCATCCCAAATTACCTGTGTGAGCTCTTCTCCCAGTTGATTTAGACACTTTCAAAATGCGTATCTGCCTTATAAACAATTGAAAAAGAAAAAAATAAAGACACAATTGTATGTGCAAGGTATCCTGGGAAAGGCTAGTCGTAAGCACTATGCAGAGGGAGTTAATATTTATTAATACCAAAACAGAGTGGACAAGATTCTGTCAACCTTCATGTCAGGTGGTGGAGGTGGAATTTGCAGCATTTGGCAATTCTCACGTCAATGGGCCCAGGGCCTTTTGAGATTAAATTGAACCCATGTATTGTAAGGGTCTAGCCATCATAACCATTGTTGTTCTCAATGATTTTTACAGCCTTTAGGCTGGATTATTGTTGAACAGATCACTATTAGGTACCCAAAGTCCTTGCAAAAGTATAACCATTGCTTCTTCTTTTCCACAAGGTATTTGTGGGTGGACTATCTACAATCTAAGTACTTGCCATGCAGAAGTGAAAGATAGTAACAGTGGTGGAGTTTCAGACTGGTAAAAAGATTTTTGAATAAAAAGTGGTTGAGCTAGTGGAGTTGCAGTAATGTAATTGAGGTTACAGCCAGGTTACCATATCAGGGTCCTTCCCTCTACCTTGATGTATCAGAGAGCAGAACCTGGCCTAGAGCTTGTACTCACTTTGAAAAATCTGTCAGGTGTTTTGGGATCTGGAGGTGAAAGGTGCTATGTAAATGTCAGTCATCATTTGCTGGAGCACTACACCCAGGCTGAGAAGTATAGCCTGCCAGAGACACTTCAACAGGCTGTTCGGAGTGATCTTCTTGTAAAACATATTGCACTAGATGTATGGATGTTTGTTGAGCATAATCATATAATTCTGGTTACTATGAATCACCTGACACTTTCCTTTATCTCCCCATTTTATCTAATTTTCTCTCAAGTTTTCTTTATTATTATTATTTTTTAAAAAATAAATCAAACCAAATAGCCATGTACCAAGCTGTTTATTTATACAAAGGATGAATGATCCCAGTTTTATAAGGGTTTTAATAGAAAATAACAGAGCTGAGTGAATCATTTAATCTGGATGGTTTATTTGGTTGTGGGTTGCTCTTTTTAGTTTGTGAAATGTTTATGAGCCAATCACAACATTCTCGCATGTATTCCTTACTGAAAACAACCTGTGAAGTAGTGAATAGCTCATACAGAGTCTGGGGAGGACATTCATTGCTGAGACTTCAAAACAAACACTGCATCTGTTACTTACACCAGTCACCCAGTTGTCTCACTGCTTCCTGATTGCATTAGTCAATTAATTAACTGAGTGTGAATTTTGAATATTGCACCCATGTATGTGGTTTGATGGTTGTTCTCAGGAATAATCAGTGCCTCGAAAGACTTGAATCTAGGCCCAGATAAACAAGGCAGCTCCAGCAGAGGGGACAAGCTATAAACAGTCTCCTATAAGCATGTGATATTTTGTTCAGAGACTGTTTGTGACTTTATGTTCCAGGTTTCCTTTTCAATAGGCTGCAGCTTCCTAAAAATGAGTGCAAAAACAAAGAAGGGACTATCCTTGCATTTGGGCCCTCTGTGGCACAAAACACATTTCCAGGGGAGAAACTGAACACAAGATCACTTCTCTGAATGCTTGCAGGTTATTTTTCATGCCATACATCACACATGAAGGAGCTCCCCTTTCTTTTTGTGGGGAGAATAGGCAGAGTGGTAGAAGAGGGAGACATGAGGTGGCTGTGCAGAAAGAGAATAGCAAGGCTCAGGAAGGGTGGAAAGGAGCTTTTCTGCTTCAGGTTGTAATGTGTGGGAAGGCCATGGGGGAGGCAAATGTTGTTCTGGTGCGGATACTGCCCAGGCTCTCTTTGTATGTTCTCTTCGACACAGATCCCTATAGAGGGCAGTTTGGATATCTCTTGACACTGTCCTCAAGAAAGGCCTGGGAAACCAGACTCAAGAGAACATTTGTGATGATTTTCTTGCCTCTTGACATTTGTCCTTGCCAGATCTGTGACCTGTTATAGTCTTATTGATCTCCATTTGGAAATGAGCATATTCCTATTGTCTCCTTTAGCTCCTACTTCATAGCAGCAAAAACAAAATTAGAAGTTATTTGTGTTTTCCATTCAGGTTTCAAAGGTAGAACATAAAAAGCCCTTTTGCCTGTGACATATAGTTTCAAGTTTTCTTTAACTAGTAATATGATCACGGTATAATTTCACTTCTGAATTCCTAAAGTGAAGGATTTTTTTCATCTGTAATATTCTTATAGATCTTTACATGAGAATGCTCACAAGCTAGCAAAAATAGAGATACAGGAAGCAGTGGCTATTTCTGAAATGATCTTTCTGGAGTAGAGTTGTTTTGATTTGATCTATTAAATAGGAAGTTCAAGACAAGCAGCAGAAGAAAAAGATCTTGTATTTAACAATTGTACTGCTGGTTGGGCAATGATAAGTTATTGAGAAAGGGGCTTGCATATACTACAGGTTTTGGAAAAAAAAAAAATCCCATTTGAGAAACAATAGATATGATTGTGCAACAATATATTTTTTTTTCTGTATTTTTTCATTTTTTTTCCCCTCTTAAATCTATAAATTAGAGATTCCATCCTTCTAGAAGCAAGATCCAATTTTTCATCCTTGTAAATATGGCTGAGAATCTGTTAGTTTATTTTTAATGAAAAATGTCTGAAAATAATTAATGTTAATGTTGCTCAATAAAGTATTCTTCAAAATATGTTCTGAACATAAAGCACTCAGTTAACAGTTAAGCGAAAATATGAAACACTCCTCTGCCCATTGATCTTTGATCTGAGCATTTACCATATGAGCAAATTTAGAGAGTGAACTTGATAGTAGACACCTTCATGAAATGATGGTGATATTTGAGAGACACCTGTGGCTTCCCACCCTTGGGACAAATGGGAAAATTAGACCAGCTTTTCCTGGGGCACTTCCTTGTCACAGTCTCAAGTGAAACCTTAGCACCAAACCTGAGAAATTTCTTCTCATCAAGAGCTTTAAGTCTCTCTAGGAGGTTTTGAAAATTGTGATCACTTCAAGAATGGTTCACAATGGAATGTGAACATAATAGGAAGGTGAAAGGAAAATAATGCAAACAGTAACTTTCAATAGTTAAAATAAAATTTCTCAAAGTGTAGGTTTAAAGGAAATTGGTCACAAACTCTTAAGTATTTTCAAAGTTTAGATGCAGCCATATGTTAGCAAAAAGAGTCCAAAATAAAGTCAGACTTCGGAAATGTCTTAGGTTCCTTTTTCACACAAACATGAACTCATAAAATTAACCATGGATTTAGCTGACTATCCCACCCACATCAATATGATCTTGTGTCACAAATATGTTGTGTAAATCTGTATTATTCATATTGGAATGATGAAGATAAATGCCAGATTTAAGCAAAGGTATGAATTGATGAACCCTAATATGATATACATCAAGAACAGCATTCTTCTTCAAAAATGTATTATTATATAGAGATTAAAATAAATAAAATAAAGTTTCATAATGCATATGTACATGGACTTGTCAAAAATACAAATTTTCCCCTGAATTTCTGGTGTCACTCCCAATGAAATAACACCAACACTTTGATTAGAAAACCTTATTCTCTGTCCCTCCTTGCAGTGGGTTTACGTGGCAAGGTTTTGGTAGCAGGGGGTCATAGGAAGGCCCCCCATGTGAAAAGGATCTAGAAGCTGCCCTATGTTTGGTAAGGGCCCCACTGTTAACCAGAGCTGAGCCAATAAGTGATGTTGTTTTGTGCCTCTGTGAGAACAGACTTAAGACAGGGGAAAAAACAAACAAACAAACAAAAAACACTGCACCACAGAGCAGCTGGGAGAGTGAGAGGAGTGAGGAAAAACCTTGCAGGTGCCAAGGTCAGTGAACAAGGAGGGGGAGGGGTGCTCCAGGCACTGGAGCAGAAGTCCCCTGCAGCTTTTGGTGAGGCCCATGGTGAAGCAGGCTGTCCCCCTGCAGCCCATAGAGTACCACAGAGGAGAAGGGTTCCAGGCTGCAGCCCATGGAGGAGACCACAGTGGAGCAGGTGGACCTGCACTGATGGAGACTGTGGCCTGTGGAAGACCCCTGCCGGAGCAGATTCTGGGCTGGACCTGTAGGCTGTGAAGAGGAGCCCATGCAGGAGCAGGTGATCTGGCAGGAGCTGTTGCCCGTTGGGGACCCAGTTTGGAGCAGTTTGCTTCTGAGGGATGGACCCCGTGGTACAGACCCATACCTGGAGCATTTCTTGAAGAGCTGCTGCCTATGGGAAGCCCACGCCAGATCAGTTCAGCAAGGACTGCATCCCATGGGTGGGACCTCACAGCACAGGAGACTAGAGTGACCAAGAAGGAGCAGCAGAGAAGCACTATAGACTGACCATAACCCCCATTCCCCTGTTCCCCTGCGCCACTCAGGGGGTGGAGGTGGAAGAGGGTGGATGGGGAGGAAGGTGCTTTTAGTTTCTTTCCTTTGTTTCTCACTTCTCTAGCTTATTAGTAATAGGTAATAAATCTTACTATCTCCCTATGCTGAGTCTGTTTTGCCCACCATGATAATTTCTGTGTTGTCTCCTCATCCTTATCTCAACCCTTGAGCCCTTTTCATCATATTTTCTCCCTGTTCCTCTTTGAGGAGGGGGAGTGAGAGAACAGTTTTGGTGGAGCTCGGCTGCCCACCCGAGTAAAACCACCACACTCTCTTCCCATCAGAAGTAGGGGAGGGTGACTCAGCAGACACTTCCAAGTGACCATGATGCTGGCAGACCAAAGCATCTTTGTCTCCTTCTATTATTTGCTGTAGTTAACAAATTAATGTCCACCTTGGTTTCAGGCTCTACCTCTTTCCACATGAAACAGACCACCAGGAGGCTAGTGGCAATGCTTTTGCCCCATTGCTGACTCCAAAAAATAGCCACCCCTGAAGGAGAAGATAATAAGGCTCCTAGTCTCAGCCATATGATTATCCTGTGCTAATGTTGCCCACTTCCCCTGGAGTGAAGAACTTGTAACTATTACATGACTTTCATTTTTACATATGTAAGGAAAAGACCTTGATTCCCACAAGCTGTCAGCTGATGTTGCAATGCTTTAACCGAGAGGCTGCAAATATCACCCACTCCTTAAAATGTTAATGATCTGCCTCAGATGTATGATCACAGAAGCCCATGAGCTGGGTTTTTTTGTCATCCTCTGGAAGAAAAAATTATTTTTAGCTTATAACAATGATCTTGTGGAGTTCACTTTTACACTGGGTCACAGAGGGAAATGAAGGAATAAAACATCATGGGAAAAATAGAATGGGATATACTGCAGAGGCAGAGATGTGAAACATCAACTCTATTTAATCATCTGCTTGCAAGTGCCTAGCCCTACAGAGCATTCAGATCCATGTCTGATGCCATCCATCTTGCTGTGTCACTGAGAGGCAAAAATCTGAAGTTCTCTAGGAATCTGTTCTCTAAATCTATTTCTGAAATTAAGATTCACTGTGTGACATTCAGGATCACCTCTATTCTTGCTATGGGAAGTTTAGTGTTGTGATGGAACTGAGGCTGCAAAACAAAAGAAAACATGCCCACTCACTTTATTTCTCTTTCCCTTCCTCCCCCAGAAATAACTCTTTATTTGTAAATATGAAATATCTGATTGTCCTCTTGGTTAGGTGCCAAGCTGCACAGACCTACAGAGGTTTTAAGGCACTTAATGAAAAGTAGTTTTGATGCAAGCCTCAATAGCTTTACAACCCAGGCATTCAGTGTTTGGAGTGTTACAACCACTCAGTGTTTGGAGATCTATTTAGAAAAAGTGAAAAGTCAAGTAAAAGTTGACTTACTCCTTTAGTAAAAGGTAATAACTGAATCAATACTGATACTCTAGGATGCTGCAAGGGGATTTTGAACAGCCCTCATTAGTATCAAACTTAAATTGTATGTACTAAGCACAACAAATGTTTCACTTGCTGAAGAACTTTTATTTATTAGGGAACTGGTCACTATTGACACTTCAGTTTTAAAACCAAAAACCAGAAGTATTATTTTGTGCAAAGTGCTAACATCATTTTGAGATTGGGTGTCTTTCCTACTTTTCAGAGAATGACTAGTCTAAGTGGCCATGATCCCCAACTCTCTGTGCTAATTAATCTAATATTATTAGTAGTATTTGTATTAGTATTTGAAATTGCATAACCAGGAAAATAAAGGTGATCTGAACTTTCAAAGTCTGTACACATGAAAGTTTATTTGAGGTTCAGACTAAATTCCCTCCTGGATGTTCAAGAAGGCCTTCTTTAAAAATACTGTTAAGACAGCATTGAATAATATTGGGATCCTGATGGTTTGAGATATGATTCCCTATTTAAACCTGTCTGCAGGTCCTAGCAGAGGCTTTGAAAGACTTTGAGGTATCTACACAGAAGGAATTGGGCTTGTTTTTGGAAGCCTTGTTCTTAGGCTAGAAAATAGTCTTCAGGCTATCTCTCTTTCCTGAGGGAAGTAATTGAGCAACCAGTATATTTCACATTTATTGGTTAGGAAAAGAGGTCATAAAAGAATGTAGTCTATTCCTTAGTATTTTATGGTGTCATTTCAATGAAGTTAGATGTTAACTACTTGCATGAAACAGTTTTTAATGGAACACAGTTTTTCCAGATGTGAGAAAGTATGCTGCTTGCTGTTATTTTATTTTTCTGCATTTCCCCAAGGCTCCTCCTGTATTACAGACATAACCAAATCTCAAATCTCAATCACAGCAAGGTTGCCATCTTACTCCATTTCGAAGTGGTTAACAGTTCCTGAGCTAAAGGGCTCTCACCATGTTTCGGCAACCAGGTAACCTTGGTTAAGGTACAGGATACCTTAATACCACTTACATCTCAAAGATTCAGAAAAATGAGAAGGAGCTGGTTAGCACTTCATTAGTCTCCTGGTTCAATCATGTTGAGCCATGTTTTCTGGTTGAGGTTAGCTGTATTTTAATCCAGGTTTTAGGTTCACATTGCTCAGTGTAAAGCTGTATGAGCAATCTTATTCATGTGAATGGGGTTCCTCATAATTCTAAATAATACAAGATCAAGGACACAGCAAAAATACAACTTCTTGTCACTTTCTCCCCTTCATAGGAGACAAAAGTGGGCTGTCAGCATGGCTTAGACCCCTCTGACCCAGCTGCACACTTTGACAAAAGCAACCATGCATGGGTTCATGAGTTATTCCCTGGAGGCACCAGAACCACCTGAGACTGTACAGGTCTCTGCCTCAAACAGGCTGATGCATCTGGGGTATTAGAAAATTTAATGAATGGGTTTTGTATTTAATACTGTATTTTCAGCCCATTTTTTGCTGTAGTTTGTAGTGCTGTTGAAACTATGGTTGCAAGGACACAGCCCAGGGTTTGACTGTCCATAGTTCTGAGCAACTGCTGTTTTCATCAGTTTGATCTGCAGAAATAGTTACCCAGTGCTTAGGAGTGTGAGCCCTAAAAGGATTTTACCTTTCATAGCTTTTTATTGCCCAAGGCAACACAGTTGCCTAGAAATAGTTAATGATGCTGCTTGCAAAGTGTCATTCTCCTTTTAAGGGTCATCGTTATCTCCATTTTAAGGCTGAACTGAGATTTAAATTTAACTTCATGTTATTGAGATGCAAATCACCCTGGCCTCATAAGTATTATATGTCTAAACCATATTTTTCATCATGAAACTCGCTCTTTTTTTAAAGTGTTTCCCTTTAAGTACATTTTTCCATTAAACTAAATATATGTTTAATTTTTTTCTCCTCCAA
This sequence comes from Heteronetta atricapilla, assembly GCA_011075105.1. Taxonomy (NCBI): domain Eukaryota; kingdom Metazoa; phylum Chordata; class Aves; order Anseriformes; family Anatidae; genus Heteronetta; species Heteronetta atricapilla. The sequence continues at coordinate 5,017,069 of CM021763.1, forward strand.
AGGCAAGGTCCTTTCAACTCATGCCAGTGTTATTATTTCTCAAAACGAGTTTCATCTTGATCCATAAACATTTTATGCCAAGAATAATGCCGTTTTAAAGACAATAAGTGCCTATTTCTGCCTGAGGCCATCGGAAACCCCTTAAAGGAGGCAGTAGGAATTAAAGACACTTAATCATATTTCCCCATTTTTAACTGTTATTTTTTACACTCTGAAGCAGTTTTTCTATCCTTACTGAGTCCTATTGAATGCCATAAATCTTAATTAAAGATGTATTTTTTTTTTTTTTCTTTATGAAATCTGAGCTGGAAAGAACATTTCTTATTTTTTAAGACTAGCACTGTGTGCAGGCTTATAAAACAAACAAGACTTTTACACTTGCAGGTTTTCAAAAGCAGTTATTGCTTCTATCATGTAGAATTGGTTCCATAATTATTATTATTGTTGGGTTTGGTGTTTTTATGATTGTTATTAATGCCTGAGCTTTGCATTTTCTATGCACAAGATATCATGGGGAAAATAATAACTTACACAATGTGCACATCTGAATTGAAAATGGAGGAAGGCTTACAGAAATATACCCATAAGCACAGGGATTTGTTTTTAATATATTCATTACAAGGGATTGTGTGTATATACATATATATGTAGGTGCAGGAACTGTTTTGGTTAGGTAGACTTAAATAACAGAACTAGTTTGATATAAACATGCATCAAATCACTGAAGCTAAGAGAATTACATTGCTCTATACTGGGAGAAGTGCAAGCTCTGATAATGTGATTTTCTCACTGTTCCACATAGTTTTCTTATTGAGGGGAAGGAGAGTAAAGTTTCACTGTCCTATTTGTATTGGTAGGAGAAAGTAGGTACTCCATACCTCTCAAGATGAGACAGTATCTGTCTACAGATGAAATAGAAAACAGTGCAGAAAGGCTTTGATCTGAAGCCTATTACATTCAATAGGAAGATTTGTGTCGGCTCTTTGTAAGAAGCAGTATTTGCTCTGTCTGAATGGCACCCACTGGAGGTATATCATTTGACAGTGTTATTTTGAGCACTAAGGCTTTTTAACAGCCTTAGTCATGGAAAATCAACGTGAATTCTCTGAATAATTTCACCACTTATTTGATTGAGCTGCTTATAGACTAATTACAGAAGATGCCATCAGAGTGAACTTTCCTTGTGATGAGAATGGTTGTAGGTGTTGGCTACCAGCTTATGAAGGCTTTCCAATCACTTCTCATCACAGAAACAGACAGATGTCATCAAAGAGGAAGCCCAAACACAACAAATTATTGAGCATTCTTGTCATGGAGGAGGTACTGGTGCAGGCACATCCATAAATGTAGCTCATCTATCCACAGGTTCCAGCCTGGCAGACACATAGGGAGGTTGGTGACTTTCCATGGGGGTATTTCAGACAATGTTAAGGTTAGCTATTTTCTTTTACACACTAACATACTCATGATCCTATTTATTAAAAATGATACTCCCATTTAAATTTGGCTCTCGTACTAAGAGTTTTCAAATTAATAGCAATATTTCACTGCATTTTAGAAAAGAGGAAAGGAAACAAAAGGAAAGGTAGAAGTATTGCACACCAAGGAATGAACTGTTGGTTAAAGGTGTGAGCTGGATTATAAAAATGTGGTTCTTCAGTCGTTAGGCACATGAATAATGTTTCTCCTGTGAGCAATGCTGCTGAAGTCAACAATAAAACATTTATGTGAATAAACCTACCTATGGCTAAGTCTTTGTGGGGGTGCGACCTCATGCTCTCACCTTCTGCTGCAAGGTCACTGCATTTCCACAGCTGTCAAGTCAACCAACGAGACACCAGTGGCTTTTATTAGATACTCATAGTTAGTGTTCCTTAGCATAACATGACCTTCCTCAATGAAGCTTGAATCAAAAGGCCATTGATTTACTAGCTGAGAAGTGATGTTTCCTCACTGGCATCTAATTATTTATTTAAAACATGGCTTTGCCAAGAAAATCTCTCATTATTTTAGATCTGTATCTCTGCTTTAAAAGGCATTTTAAAAGATAGTAAAAATGCAAAGAGAATGTGCCTTCCCATCACAGAGTGGGCAAGTATACCAAATACATACTGTTTTGTGCATGTTTCATGTGTATGGCTATGGTATCTGACTTTTACATGGTTACTGAATTTGGAAGTAAAGCAGGAAGCATTTATTCTGGTTTGCAAATCAGTTGCTGTATTCGGTAGTTTCCATTTCATGCATAATAATAATTGTTTTGGAACTATTTTGCAGCTTCCTAGTGGACTATCATGATTTTCAAGCTTATGCTTTTTCATAAAAGGTAAAGGACCCTGATTAAAAAAGAAAGGAAAACAAAAACAACAGCCACCACCACCAACATAAAACAGTCACCTTTTTTGAGGGAGTATAATTTTTGGTACAAGGGCCATAAAAGAAAGATGAAACACTTTCCAAGCATCCTTTTTATAAATACTAGTAGAAGGAATGACCAGAAGCTTTCTGAGCTCCCGGGTGGAGGAAGAAAGTAGTTCTGAGTGGGATCATATAATGAGAGAAACTGGTAGGGATGGTAGGGACCTTAACTGATCTATTGGGATGGGGTGGGGGAGGGGAAGGTGGGGGAAGTGAAAATAAATCTAAGGGTTATTTTGTCCAGAATTACCCTAACAAGTTTTATTTATGATAAAAGCTTTTTTTTAGAAAATTATTTGACATGGAATACTCTGCCATTTCTTTTTCTTGTTTTCCCTGCTTTTTCGCTCATGTTCCTGGGACTGTTCCAGTGTGATCTTACAAAAAATTTTGCAGTCATTTCACAGACTCCACAGACACCTTCCAGACACTCATCAGTCCATATTCAACAGGTTGAGAAACACATAGCAGAACAGTTTCTCCAGGCTCCCACCAGCCCTTTTGGCTGTAATGCTGTGATCTTGCAAGACCTTGGGTGTACAAGTAATTTAATGAAGGTGTGCAGGGAACTGACATAGGTCATTTTGGGTTATTTTAGCTTAATTTAATTTTTCAGTTCATGACATATCTTGTTTAAAGCTGATTAACTGTGGTTTTGATTGACTGTTATACTATTAAAACAAAAACAAAAAACAAACACAAGCAGTGATGCAAAGAACCCCTCAAATAATATTATCAAGCCCTTCTTCCACTGCCTGTGACAAAAGTTCATGGAGTTTGCCCATGCTTCTCAGTCTTTTTTTTTTTTTTTTAATTATTATTTTTTAAATGAGATATACCCACACATGCGTGTAAATATATATACATACACACATATATATTATATGTTATATATTATATAATAATATATATAGTCATCTATTTTCTTGATCAAGTCTTAAAGTTAGTACTGTTAAAAATATATTGTGAGGGGAGCTTAAACTGGCATTTCCATATATACATCTTATATACAGCTCACAGGCTGAAAGGATGAGAATGGCTTCTGGACTGGTACAGCTATGTGCTTTATTCCAAGCCACTGATGCAGTAATGCCATGGGTACCAGATGGCTATTTGAGATTCGCAGAATGGCCAAATGTTTCTGATGAGTGTCTGTAGTTGATGAGGTTAGTTCTCCTCCCAGCAGGCTGGTGAGGAAATCAGTGGTTGTTTATTTATTTATTTATTTATTATTATTATTATTATTATTTTCAGCAAAGCCTCTATTCCTTTGCAATGGTCAACCTGACACTGCCTAACTGAGCTTGAAGAGAGTATTACAATTTTTGTAGGGATTAGAATAAACCTCAAGACTGTGATACATGGACAGGTGGAGAACCTGAAATTACTGCCATTAACTTATTCTATGACTTACAGGAAACTTTACTGCTAGGATTCTCTAAGAAATTATTTACTAAATTCACTGGCACTTTACAAAATCAATTGCCATTTCAAGACTAATTCATTGCTGAAAACTGTGCTGTCCTAGTATTAGAATTAGCTATTAGAATACATAATTTCCTCTCTGTCCTGACCTCAAAAAAAAAAAAAAAAAAAAAAATCAGATGAAGAAAAAAGGCTGGACTTGCCTCTGTTATGGCTTGAATTAAAAAAGCAGAATCTGTGAACCATCAGACTTTAGAGATGATGGGATTCAGATCTATGCTGATACCTGAGTTTATGGCTCAGGTCCATATTTGTAACAGCATTATGTTACCTTTTTAAAAAAGACTTCCTAGCCACTTAATAGCCAAATTATAGGAAATAATTATCAGTTCCTAGCTCTTTTTTTTTTTTTTTTTTTTTTTTTTTCTTCCAGTGGGTTTAAACAGTGCAAGTACTTTAATTACACAATTATTTATGCCATAATGTCTCTGTCAAAGTTAATGTTTTAATAAAGAAACAACAATTTTGTGATAATTAAATAGCCAATGAATAAAATTATGCATTCATACTGAGAAATGACAAGTCTGCCTTGAACAGATACAGACACATTTTCACAGGCCTGTGAGCTGTTTGCATGCCCTTCTGAACAGAAGAAGCTTTGCCTCTGTGAATGAATGAAAGGACTCCCCAGACTCCTGATGAGGGCAATGGCTGTTGGCATTGAAGAGATGGGGATTGATTGAAGTGTGCAGCTGGGGAGGTGAGCAGTCCCCCAGCTGCACAAACATACAGCCAGCATTGCACAGGTGTAAGAAATGAACCTGATCTTCTGAGGCATGTCCAGGAAAGTGCTGCATGCCTGAAACTCTAGACTACTTAAATTTTATTTTATTTTTTTAAATCACAATCCCATATATACCTGTCTGAGCCTACACAAGTGAATTGGACTAAGTTGTACAGAAAAGACCTCCATTCCAATAAAAATACAGATGTTCTTCTTTCATGATTTCACCCTTTTCATGGCTGTATTTCTACCACCTAGTTTTTCACCTCTCAGTAAATTTCTTAACTGAATAGTGTCTCCTGGAAAATACAATCTCACAATACATGAAAACAAATATTCCAAGAGTTGCCTGAATGTCCAGATATTGTGAAAAAGGCATCAGATGAAGTTGTTGCCACTAGGTAAAGAAAAAAAAAATCAAGCAGATAAAAATATTTTCCTTTGATTTTTTTTCCTAGATAGGTTTTGATTATTAGAAAATAAAAATTAAAAAAAAATCAGAGGAATTTAATACTGATAGTATCTCATATTGTGCATGCACATATGTAGTATTTCTATATGCTATATATTCCACATACAACATTTTAATTTATCAAAAAATAGTTTTTCCAAGTAAAATATATTTAATATCTTATTTATTTCACTTACAATTACAGTTTAACTCAGAAGAGAGAGGGGGAAAAATATATAACATTACAGTTACATGCAGATTATTTATACCTCTCCATATGTTTCTCTTTGTTGCACCTCATCTACTCACCTGATGGTCAGGATGGTCCTGCAGAAGCCTGGCACAGCAGATGTAACCTGGATAGGGGAGGGAAGCTTTTGTGCTCCTGGTTCTGCTACTGCTTGACTCTTCACTGAGGTGAGCAAACATGTCTGAAGAATCACAGAATCACAGAATTTCTAGGTTGGAAGAGACCTCAAGATCATTGAGTCCAACTTCTGACCTAACACTAACAGTCCCCACTAAACCATATCCCTAAGCTCTACATCTAAATGTCTTTTAAAGACCTCCAGGGATGGTGACTCCACCACTTCCCTGGGCAGCCCGTTCCAATGTCTAACAACCCTTTCGGTAAAGAAGTTCTTCCTAACATCCAACCTAAAACTCCCCTAGTGCAACTTAAGCCCATTCCCCCTCTTCCTGTCACCAGGCATGTGGGAGAACAGACCAACCCCCACCTCGCTACAGCCTCCTTTGAGGTACCTGTAGAAAGAAGTTTGACTTGTGGTGGTCCTGCTCAGATTTGGTGTCTTGGCCCTGAGCAAGGGAGCTCAACTTTGAGTATGGGGAATGGAGCTTTGGGCATTGAACTGGGGAGGTGCTGAGCCCACGAACGTGGGGTAATACACATCTTCTCATGACAGGCTCACTATATGAACCACAGAAATAAGAGTGTCAACCTACCAGCTGTAGCCATTCTTGTGAACCAGTGTTGTACACTGCATTTTGAAGGCAATAAGGCCTTACAATCATGACAGGAAATTGTCACAGGTGTAATTATACTCATGGTCTGGTTAAATTCCAGTGCAATATGTGTTACCACCCATCAGTTACAATAATTACTGTACAGATACAATCTGTTTCCTGATAAAATGCAGAGGCTTGTAACACACTACACATTGCACTTACAGAGAAAACCTGCCTGTGATTCAATGCCCTTTATCCACATTAATTGTTATTACTAGTAGCTGTGTGGTACCTGGGGGATAATTATTTCCATGCTGTAAGCTCATAAAGGGCAGAAGCTGTTTGGGCATTTGAATTGGTAAAATGAGCACTAGTGATCTGGGTGGGGGAAGTCGTCCACACCTGGCCAGGCTCTTACCAATTGAAGGGCCACTTTAGAATAAGACCATGGAATAAATCATTTTGGAGAGACTTCTGATGCTTATCTACCCAGCTAGCCCCTAACCTGTCCTGTTGTCTATCCTAGATACTGGACTCAACTTTGCTGAACCTTGGGAGTTTTCTGTCTGCCCATTTATCTGGGCTGTTTAAATAAGTCTGAAAAAGACCTTTGCCCTCCAGCATACTGAACTCTCCATCCAATTTGGTATCAACCACAAGCTTGCTGAGTGAGCTCCCCATCCAATTTTCCAGGTTGTTAATGAAGATGTCAAACAGTATTTTCTGTAGTGTCAGTATCTGCTGTGTGCCACTGGTGTCTGGCCTCAAGTTAGACTTTGTACCACTGACCATCACCCTATAAGCCTGGTGATCCAGCTAATTTTCCACACTTGTCATAGACCATTTGTTCAGTTCATATCTTGGTAATTTAGCTTTAAGTATGTTCTGGGAGACTGTGTCAAAGTCTTTGCTCAAATCAAGGTGTATAACACTCCCTGCCCCAAGAACAATGAGTCAAATTTCAAGCATAAAATACTGCTCTAATTTTGTAGAGTGAGAAGATAATTGAGTTGCCCACTGATTTCTAGGATCAAAATGAAGGATATTAAGAAGGTAGATGTAGTTTCCCTAAGGTCTTTGAAGGGACTGTATATTCTGCAGGAGCAAGGACTATCTTCTTTGTCTTTGTAAGAGTGGGTAAAATGCAGCTGGTTGCATAAGATTGCTGGATCCTAACAGCACACCAGCAATTCATCTACATCTGTAATGCACTGTTTTAATTATCATGTTTTAACTGTTTGTGGGAAACCCTTCTATTATATAAAATCAGGCTGCAGTACATTAGCTTGCCCCACTGGCACAGGTCAAGAATCCCAACCAGAAATATTGCCCTAATTTAACAAAATCAGGGGCACATTTATTTATTTATTTATTTATTAAAAAAAAGACAACTTGGCCTTTAGACAATTTTTCTTCTTTCAGCTGCTGCCCCTTGCCTGGTGTGTAAATTAAGAGCTCTTGTGCTAACCGTTGATTTTCCTCCCCAGTACTAGGATCCCAAGGGGATGCATCCTGCTGGTTTTATTCTTGAGGAAGCCCATTCCACTACTGCACAAAGCTGGCATTGTCAGGAAGATTTAGCTCCTGATGATAAAACATCTTTCATTGTGAATTCTTCTCATCATAAGGAGCTTACAAATCCTAAATCACAGTGGGGCCACCCGTTCTTTTGCTCTCAGTGCACCATCATAACTCTTCCACCTTAACTATCAGAGGAATGTTGTCTATGCCTCTTATCATGCCTGGGTCAAAGGTGAATATCTGAGCTTCTAGGTCGCAGTGATATGAAGTGCTGTGAAATATGGTTATAACAATCTTCCAGGAATCTCTGAGGCTGTTCTCTAAACGTACAAGTGGGCCTGTGTGCCTCTGCTTTTCGTCTTCCACTGCAGACGCGGTGCTACCTTGAAAGAGGAGGTTAAAAATCCCCCTGAAAGCAGCTTCTCTGAGGTGATGAGGGAGAAGGGGACAGGTTGCAGTCATTGATAGCATTGGGGAACAGCTGGGAGGGGAGTTTACATAGCTATCTTGGGTCTGCAGTTGAGCTCACAAGCCTTGCAGGCTTGATGCAGGTAGTTAGTGTAAATAGACACTGATTGCTCTCGGAGTCACTCAGTAACCTTTCAACACTCATTCTTTAAATAAAGAGTTCTTTGTTCAGGGAGGGAAAAAATAAAACAAGACTCTCATCCAGGAGCTAAAAGTTTCATCTAATTATCAATTATCCTCTAAGAGATGTTTATTTATTTATTTATTTACTTTTATTATTATTATTATTATTATTATATTCTGCTGGAGTTTGGCTTCTGGTTTAGTCCATAATAGTTTCCTTAAATAAGGAAAAGGGAAAGGAATGCACAAAAGGGTTAACTAGCTACCACTGCCTTCCACAGAGCACCGTTTCTCTGAGGAGTGTGTTCAGGCTGGACAATTCCTGTGTGTGGAGCATCAAGGCACACAAGAAGAAATGAAGGAGCATCCCTGTGCTGGTGACAGGCAGTAGGGGAAGGCTGGAGAAGCTGCTGAACAAAGTGCTCTTTATGCTGCGGAGCTCGGGGAGCAGTATGTGTATATGGTAATCAGAGAGGAGAGGCTGGCCACTGCCAGTGGATTCTGAACCCGTAATAATCATCATCAAAATACAAAACACCGCAAGATGGAGCATGATTTCCTATTGCCAGCGGTGCAGACAGAGGGCGAGGAGGCTTTCTTGCCACTCGCTGCAGAGACTGGGAGACAAAAAGGAGTTTTTTCCTCTGTGCATGTAGGTGATGGGCAGAATCTAAATTGACCGTACTGCTGTAGACAGCCCTGTGGAAGCTGAAGCAACCCAGTCCTTCAAAATAAACTGTTGCATTTCCCTAACCCCAAAAGGAATTAAAATAAAACCATGCTTCATAGCAGTGCAGCAGACAGGCTGTAACAAAACCGAGACATTAAATCTAACCCACGCTCAGCATCACATAGCAGTCCCATCACCGTGTCCTGCTCCACAGCCCTTGTGGTCTCCCCCTGCCCCGTGTGTTTCCTCTCTCCCACCGTGTCTGCCCCCCTCCTCCCCAGCATGCTTAATATCCAGAAACTTGCTCACTAATTGCTGTGGTTATGATTTGCAACCTGTCCAGCAGTGCCAGGAAGTGAAACACAGCCTTTTCAAGTGTGGAGGAATCAATCTGGCTCCAGTCAAAACAGAAAGATGTTTTTCCAGCTAATTCAGAGGTTTGCTGATGACAAGATCCATCAAGCATAGATGGTCATCTGTCAAGTGCACAACGTCAAGAATTTACTCCATAAGAAGGGAAAATGGCCTTTCCTTTTTTACTTTTCTTTTTCTTTTTTTCTTTTTTCTTTTTTTCTTTTTTTCTTTCTTTTTTTCTTTCTTTTCTTATTCCTTCTTTCGTATTTTATTTTATTTATTGGTACTTGACTTATATGATCATACACACCAAGAATAAAAATGTTGGGGAGAGTCTTTTCCCTGGACAAATTATAAGCCTGTTTTAAATAAGACTTTTTAAAAATATATATATATATATATATATATAAATATATATATATATATATATATATATATATATATTTTTTTTTTTTTGCCTCGGTTAACTTTCCACCCCCCTCCTCTGGCTCTGCTTCTTCCTTCCGCTTTTTGTCAAGTTATTTTTTTAAGGGTGGTGACGAGAGACTTTGCAGACTTCAGATTTTTGATGCTATGAACTGCAATTGGATTTATAAGTAATATGAGATAGTGGAGGAAAATAAGGGTCTCTGGCCTGGCTGCTTTTGTTGCATGTCGTAACCAAATAGTAATGTTAATAACTAGAGTAGCAATAATATTGAATATATATATATATAGTGGTAACAAAGAATAATAATCAAATGTAGAAAAAAGAGATCTGTATTATTGAATGCAAATGTGAGAATGAATCCAAGGTTTTATTCACAGTTCTCACTTAACCAGAGAATAACAGATTTTAAGACTGGAAACAGACCTTAAATTTTTGCTTTTCCAACCTCCAATATAATAAAGCTTAAAAACATCATCCAACTTTTTCAAAGGCTGAGAAATGATGATTTAATTTCCCCCTCTCTCTCTCTCTCTCTCTCTTTTTAATTATTATTTTTTAATGGGAGCAGAAAGCAAAGGAAAAAAAAAAAAAAAAAGATAGTGATGCAATTCTTCCACATTGCTGGAACTTACAGGTGAAAAATATGAGTTTTTTTTGTGTCATGTGCACAGATATGACCACCAAGACCAGGGTGACAACCTGACCCTTATCATACAGTTATAGGAGAGAAAATCTATTATTTATAATAGGAAGGAATCACTCCCAGACCCACATCCTAAACTGAGTAAAGACAGATGAGTGCTTGTGAAGGGACTTCCATTTAGTTCTGCACATGGCATCAAAGAAAAAAAAAATGAGTCTTACCTCTTTTGAGGATGGGTTCACCAGTCTTATAGAGCAGAGAAGATGTGGATTATAGGGTATTATATCAAAATATTGCAAATACTGTGGGACAGTGACTCCAAATCCACACATATAAAGAGTGAGTGAAATGCTGTGTAGCTGGTAGCGTAATTGTGAGTGTCCTTCATGTACTACATGTGTAAATGTGGGCTTTCTGTATAGGGTGACTGGTTTTTAGTATTATGTTAATAATACTAAAACAATCATGTGAGTGGGAAAATAGTATATGTTCTTATCCCAACTGTGACTATGATGGTCTGGCTGGAATCCCTAAAATCTTGGGGGATGTTCTGAACTAAAGATGAATATTCTCAGTTTATTAAAGTACTTATCGCAAATACAGCAAATGTTTTTTTTCATATTTAACTAGGCTATTTAACTAGTCTAAGTAACTTGCTGCTGCACCTTGTTTGTGCTCATGTATGAGCAAAATTATCTTGAACTGAAAACTGAAAAGGAGCAATCACAAAGTATTATTGCCCTATAAATTGCCGTACATAACATTTCATATGTATAGAAATATCTTTAGTCACAGAGATGCAAGAGGAAAGAAAACAAACATCATTTTTCAATGTAAAGAATAATAATTTGTGCTTTACAAGCTGTCTTTCATGCTCCAGAGAAGGAAAAAAAGCAATATTTCTGAGTTGCTTAACCTAATTAATAGAGCTGATGAAAAATGACATGCAATCAACTAGTCTTTTCTAGAAAACGTAATCTAGAAAAAAAAAAAAATTCAGGAACACGCACTCAAAAACAATGAGATTCACAGGAGAATGCAGGTTAGGAAGCACTCTTGGAATTCAAACTTAAAACAATACCTAATCAGGTCTTCTATGCCAAGTCTCTACTGAGGTAATGAAAAAATAAGTAGGACTTTGTCTCACAAAATTTTATTTGCACATCATTCCTAAACTTGAATCTAGTGCCATTTGTTATTACTGAGGTCTGCTAGGTGCCAGCACTGAGACTGCCTTATCAAGGAGCAGGACTGAGCACTGTCACTGACAGGCAGTTCCACATTGCCCTTAGAGCAAGAAACTGCTGAGCTACTCTAGCACTGCTCCACCAGAAAAGACATTTCTTTCAGGCTTAGATGTCTAAGTGGTCAATATTTACAACTTTCTTCAGGTTTCTTTTCAGTCAACCAAGGGATACAGGTCATTTTAATGCTATTTAACCTACTTTTAATTTTTATTTTAGGATTTGATGAACAGAATTTAAAGTCTATTTATCTCCAATGGCAGTAAGGATTGTACCTGTAATGTAGCAGTTGCATCCACATGATTAAATAGGGCTATCCACAAGGCAGGTATATTTATCACTTCACTAGCCAACCATCTTTAGCTGCCTTTCTAGTCAGTGGAATAGAGGGCATGATTCCACTCACAGTAAAACAGATGTGTGCACAGGCAGGTGAACTGTCTAAATCTACAGAGATTAAATCTCCACAAAGTAAGACTACAGTAACTACCTCCAGTATACAGATCAACATTGTAAGTGCATAAAATTAAGTGGCAAATTCAACTGTCAGTGCCTAAAGTTGACCAGATATATTCCACCCTATACATTTGTACACTTGCTGAGGTCTGGGCAAAATTTAGTTATAGATTGACTCAAGAACTGACTCAAATAAACATCTTTTAAATAGACAAATTTGAACTTTGCTACCAAAATAGACATCTTCTTAGAAATACTTGGTATTCCTTATTGGGGAAATGCTATTTGATCTGCATATCTTATTTAGGTATAGTTTTTAATGTTTATGTTTAAGAAATGAACCAAGAGATTGAACTCATTCCCAAGAAAAAACAATCTGTAAGAAAACCCAGACTGTGGTTGAGGTGGGAACAGCCCACTCTAAATCTCACAGTAGTTGTCATTTTTTTCAGTTTTGTCTCCTAACACTTCACAGTTGTTTGCACTGATTTGAATATTGAGATATAATTCAACTAATTTTAGGAGGTATTATTTTATATACATGCTTTATGTATGTTTTAAATACAATACTTGTTATATCCACTTATATATAAAATAGCATTAATATAAGTATATATGATACTTATTATATATAAAAATATAAAGAATACTAAAGAGCATAGTGCTTGTTCTTTACAGGGTGTTGTTTTCAAATGTGACCAAAGCAACAAGTATTTCAGAAGAAGGGAGAAGATGGTACGTGCATGAGGTGGTTGTGACAGCAATAGTTATGAGGAATATTTTCTCCTTAACTCCAAGGAATTAAAGATTAGTTTAAGCCATGAAACAGGGAGAATTACTTGGTTAAAGTGATAGTATTCCCTTCTGAGTTCATTGGGTTTCAATATGAAAAAAAGGAATTTCAGATTATCACAAAAGGAAACAAAGACACGCCTTCGTAAAACTGAACTTGTGAAATTCTGGCTTTCAGACCTGTCCACAGAGTGAATTTATTTTAAATAGAGCACCATAGGATGCTGTCAAATTTCACTTTCTGGTGAAAGGAAGCTGAGACACATTTCTAAAGTAAAATGTTGAATCCTATTTTTATTCTACAAAAGTTAATTTGCACATCAGCTGCTTCCTCTTGAGCTCATTCAGATTTAGTTATGACTGCAGCATTATTAAAAAACAAGCGAACAAACAAAACCAAGACAGGACTGCTGTTAAAGGGAAAATATGTAAGATATTGAGCTATTTCTTAAGAACTTGGGTGACTTTTGTATGAACAGGTAAGCATCTCTCAGAGTGTAATTTCACTGAGCAGCTTAATTAGCTCTTTATGCAATTTAATGTTATGATAAATGACTTACCAGAAGTTATTAATTAAAGTATTAAAGTCTCATTACTTGTTAGTAATAGGGCATATGGGAAGAGGGAAAGAAATAGGACATTATTATTAACAAATTTCAGGGAACAGTGAGTAAATTGGATAAACAGAGGAAATATACATCTGGCTGGTTCTTTTTGTTGAATAAATCATTTCATAGTTTACACTTGTTGCAGGAATCCTATAAATACTCATGTATGTCCATATACTTTAAACTATTGTTACTAATTAAAATAAACCTTTCCAGAACAAATTTTAGGAAATGAGGGCTTCCTTCCTCAAAAGGAGGCTTTGGGTCCTCAATGTAAATTTGTCTGTATTTAACCACAAATTAAAACCACTCTATGAACAGACATTTCACTTCAGGCTGTTTTAAATAGCAGATATTACAAGTGATTCACTTGTTTTGGGGCTGATTTAAATGCTATGTGTCACAGTGGCAGAAGGAGATGAACCTTAGTTTTGTCTCTGCTAACCTCATTCCGTGTCATGCTTTTGGACAATGAAGGCCTGAACTTTCCGCTATTCCATTAGGAGTTGGTCCTCAAAAATCTTGTGTTTATCCAGGAGCTGAGATTGTATTTGGAGACCACTGTTGTAGTTTCTCTCACCTGATTTGAGGTGTATATGTTGCATTTGTGTCCATCTCAGTTAGGTTTCTAGGCTTCCATTTGAGCTGGTGGAGATCTTGCCTTTATACAGGTGCAGTACTATATTATTACAGGTGCAATATTGAATTGAATTATTCAATTATCCTCTTTGAAAATGACAAAAAATCATCTCATCGTAAATCATGCCCGAATGTAGTCAGTAGGAATTTGCCTCTGAACGCTGTTGATAACAATGTCAGATTTCATTCACCTTTAATGGAAACCCAAATAACTTTTACAGATAGCTATTGATGCCACAGATATCTTCAGTGAAGAGGGAGGAATCTTACCACAGTTTTCCTTGCCAGTGTTTTCCTGTAGTGCTTCTGGTGATCAAACAGCTCTTTTGAAGCGTAACCGTGGGTTCAGTAAGTATAAATAAGAATAATCCAACCTGAAGGTGATGAAGGATTGTATTACGCTGTCAATTTCGTCCTCTGAAAAGAAAAGTTGATGCAATGGAGGAAAATATCCATGCTGGATAGCTTTGTAGCTTGTATTTTTGGAGAGTATCTATCAGAGAACCTAATCAGACCCTTTTTAACTATCAGTTCATTTTCTTCAGATGACTTCCTTATTATGATCTTCTTGTTTCTTACAAATAGTTTCTTACTCAAAGCTCTGTGTATAGATGATGCTGAAATAGCATTATGTTGTTGTTCTGGTAAGTCAGAAGCTGTTCTGGCCACATATAGAAAAAGTGTGTTTACAGGATGAAGGCGTGGGTTACACATTCCACCTGGACTTCAAGCCAGGCATGCAAATGAGAAACACAGAAAAGGACTCCCTCTAAAGTCTGATAGTATCCCATTTTAATGAAATGAGTGAATATATCTCCATGGGATTAATGTGGAGGACTACTGAGTCCAAATAAAATGTCCTGTGGAAAATCTGATCATGACCTATCAGACTTCTGTTGAAGTTCACAGCAGGTCTCAAAAAGACCTCAACAATTGTTTCAAATGGACACCATTATTGTAAAATCTTAGTTGAAAGAATCAGCAAGGATTTTGGTCTTTGTCCAAAGAGAGAGAGAGAAGTTTCTTGGTGCCATTTCAACAATGGGATGAAAAGAAGAATTCTCGGTCTTGCTGGATATTTCTTCCCCATCACAATGTTATAATGACCTTGGGAAAAAAAGCTAACAAAATGAACAACAGCTTGAATGCATTGTAAATTGAAAAACTTCATAGTGTTTATATTTTGGGTAATTACAATGCACGTCAGCTAGGACAAGGAGGAATGTTGTGCTCAGCTGTGGAAATATTTCTGGTCACTGAGAAGTATTTTGGCTAGGTCTCTGCCCCACAATCAGAAACTTTCAGGTGCCAAGCTAACCACTCTTTTTTGTTGATAAATTCAAAGTGTATGCAGATGGAGTAGTAAAAAATAAAAATAAAAAAATGTGTATGCATGGTATAAGCTCAAAGATAAATTACTATTCTGTAAAATTATATTGAAGTCACCACTGAACATCACTGACAATATCACCTTATGTTCAGAAGTAGTATAAAATGTCAATAAAATACTAGAAATTACTAGGAAAAAACATATGCATATTAGATCTATAAATCTATGGTTTGTCTACATTTGAAATTAGTCTCAGAAGGGGATAGGAGAATAGTAAAAAAAGGAGAGTGCAGACTGACTTCTATTTGAGGAGATGCCATGGTCTTAACAGCTTCAAAATGAGGCAAAAAAGGTAGATGCCGGTTTGTGACTAATGTTCATAAAATCATGGATGTTTTATGAGGAAAGTACATAGTAAATAATACATATTTTTTTTAATGGTTAACAAATAACTATCAGAGGGCACTGAATGAAATTGTCAGGCAGTAGGTTTAAAGCAAGTGTGATGATGAATCACTTTGTAATAAAATGCATGGTTAAACTATTAACTCATTGCCAGAACATATTGTGGAGGTCAGATATTAATTATTAAAAGTAGTAATTGAGAAACAAGCTGCTGCTTGGAAAGTTCATAGGAAGATAGCGAAGAGAGGTTATACCAAGAGGAATGTGCTATTCTGTCTCATTGGTCAGATATAAATCTCCTAAACATCTGCTATTAATGCTAGTGCAGATAAGGTAATTGGCTAGATAAGATTTTGGTTTGACCTGTTAGCCTTACATTTAATGTTCTGTTCTTTTGCCCTCTCTGTCAAATCTAGAAGTCCACCCTAAACAGGGAGAAAAAGAGTGCAGAGATCCCAGAGCTGATTGTGCCGTTATTTAGCAGGTTGGTTGTAAGGGGCTTCGAACAGCCAAGTGGTGGGACTTAGATGGATGTCAAGGGAAGAGTGTAATATGGTGGTAAAAGAGACCAGAACGTGTTAGGATGAAGAGAAGTGTCAATAGGAACACCTTGAGCAAATAAAAAGGGAAAACACTATTTCTCTCAGTTATTTTCATGATTTTTATGTGTTTGTGTACTTTCTTTGTGTGGTTTAAACCAGGCAGCAGCTAAACACCACACAGGAGAGAATCAAAAAAAAAAAAAAAAAAAAAAAAAGTGAAAGCTTGTGGATTGAGATAAAGACAGTTTATCAGGACAAAAAAAAAAAAAAAGAAATGTAAATAATAATAGTAATGATAATAGTGCTGCTAGTACTAATATTTATAAAACAAGTGATGCACAATGCTATTGCTCATCAACTGCTGACTGATGCCCAAACTGTCCTGGAGTGGTGCTTCTCCTATCTCAGTCAGCCACCCCACATTAATTGTTCATCATGAAGTTCTATGGTGTGGAATATCCCTTTGGCCAGTTTGGGAAAGTTGTGGGAAGCTGAAAAGTCTTTGGCTTAGTGTAAATACTGCTATGCAACAATTTAAATCAGCGTGTTTTCAACATTAACCTCATCTTAAATCCAACACACAGCACTATACCAGATACTAAGAGGAAAATTAAGTCTATCCTAGCCCAAACCAGGACACAATTAGAGAAGACATCCCATGTTTTTTTCCAACCTAAAGCAAGCTTTTAAGTAATTAGTCTTCTTTAGATGGTGTACCTTTTATTTGGATATATTTTGATTAAAGATGTCCAACTTCTTTAAGTGAGCACAACGCCAAAGAATTTTGCTGATAATTTTGTTGAGTAACCAAACATGCTAGGGATTTTGAGGAGCCTACTCTTCTCTAACAAGTCAAGACAAAATGAGAATAGTTGAAGAATAAAACATCTAGTCTATTCTGATTGGATTATGCCATATCCTTTTTATGCAGCAAATATTTGATCTCCTGTATCTTTTGATTGTGGTTACTAATTTACTTGCTTCTCATCTTTCTTTCATTCAAGCACAGACAAGAACAGCCACAGGAAACAGCATTCAAGTGAAATCGGAGCAAAAGAGCAGAAAATTTTTGTTGTTGGAATGCCAGTGAACGTAGACTGGATATGCATCAGATAGACAAGTTTAGTGACAAAGTGCATTGTTGATTCAGGAAGTGGTGAACGCTAAGGAATAGTAAGCCTAAGGAATGCAAAATAATAATAAAAAGTGGTATTGAAGATTATTTGGCAGGATATTTGAGGAAATGTCTTGCTGGTGATATTCCTTTTTTGGAATACCTGGAAGGGAAAATATGGGACTGAGAGAAACCAGCTATGAAAAGGTAAAAGCTATGAACTTTAAAAGTCATCGGAAAGGATGAAGATGGGAACGTGACATTTCAGAAACAAGTATTTGATTATTATCTTATGGATTTTACAAAGCTCTATAAATAAATAACTCATTTTAATTAATTAATTTATTTATTTAAATGTGTGCCTAAATAAACATGGTGTTAAAGATATCAGCTAAAGTATTGCTGATTATTGTGCAGGATGGGAAGGTATGAATGTAATATTGCTTTGGTACTTTCTGCACATTAAATAATAATAATTTACATCAGTTAAACACTCATGTTTCTCAAAGAACTTCACACAATAACTGTAGGCCAAAAAAAAAAAAAAAAAAAAAAAAAATCCATGCATGTCCCTGCACATTACAAAAATGGCATGAAAATAACCCATATTGCACAGACTTCAAGCAAACACTATGTTTATGTAAAAGGTTTGAAAGATGTGGAAATCTTATCTGAAAAATATTTAAGCTATTACTGTCTATAAATTTTCAACCTGCTGACAGCCAAGGTTACCACCCCCTTAACAGAAAGAATAGAATGGTGAGTATGTTCACAGTTCACCTAAACAAGTCAGTGCCCCCTTTTAGAGATTATGAACACACAAGCAAAGAAGGAAGAAACAATAAATCTTTCCTCTTTCAGTATGAGAATGCCGAACAAGTCTGTGCATCTGGCTGTTAGGAAGAGACTTTGCCTCTTCTCAGTTCTGTTCTAGGCTTTGTCAACAATTTGTTGTTATTTACAAATATTATAAGTGGTACTATTTCTGACCTCCCATTAGCTTATTTTTGGATAAAAATCCCTCTATTTTTGTTAACTTTCCTGATACATTCAAAATGTTTCATAGCTAGAGGATGATGGAGAACCTTTTTCAAAAAACTGAGATAAATCCTGGAGATAAAGATTACAGTAAATTCAGGATGTCAGTGAAGTTTGATTTGGAGTGTGGTTTACTTGTGGTTATCCATGATCAAGAGTGGTGATTTGTGTCCAAAATGCAGAGAAGGCCTTCAGGATTAGGGAAGGAACTGGAGGAGCTCTCAGAAAGAGGAACTGCAGAATGAGCAAAGATAAAATCTCATGGGATCACTCAGCCCAGTAAAAACAAAGGTGTCAGAGAAATGACTACAGTCTCTAAGGAGCAAAGAAAGAGAACTGAAAGGACAACAGTTACACAAGAGATGTGTTATGAGCTAATCACATATAAATCTTTGCTGGAAACAACAGCAACTATAGATGAAAAAGGAGCTAAAGAGTATGCTCTAACAGGAGAAAGATGGACAGAATAGGTCTTTGCTTTTTTGGATCCTCATATCCTTGGGAAGGACTCTTATATTGCTGGAAATACAAGAATTGTGACCTTTGTGGTCAAGATTGTCTGGTGTGGTCTTCTGATCCACAGAAGCTCGTTAACAATATGAACACTGTGCATCTCCTTAAAATAGTTTCACTCTTGGTATCCCTCTCCTCTTGGGTACCTCTGATTTTCTGTCCCAGCTTGTAAGGGTCTTTGGAACTGAGACTGTTCTCTTAGTTGGCACCAAGTCCATCAGTTGCTTTAAGTACTACTTTAAAGGGTACTGTTAATGCTGTATATCATTAAGCTAAACCTAAAAGAGAACCAGAACTTGAAATTTCCATGTGGGACTAATACTGAGCTTATGTGTTCATGACCTGTAAATTTTAATTTATAAGTCCTTGTGCTTTCTCTCTCTTCCTCACTCTCTGTTAGTTAGTTTGTTTTTAATTACAACAGTAAGTTTGTCCCTTTTATACTCAATCACATGGTCTTGGCAGACAACAATAACCATGTTTCCTTTTAAAATCTGGGATTCTTCTATTTCTATTTTTTTCCCATCTGAGATGCAATGTGTATCTTCTTTGCGCTGTGTACATATGTATGTGTTCAAATAGAAGATCTGAGAAGCCCAGAAGGCCAGACCCTCACCCATGTTCAAGGAGGTTTACAATCCTGCTGCAGGTGCACCTGTTTTAGGTGACAATGGGGTAGGGAGCAAGACAAGGCAGCCTCACAGGCCAAGTCATCACTGCTCCTGTGTGTACAGCTACAGTAACAATTTTCCGGCCATATATAATGAGTGTTATAGTTTACTACACCCAGGAGGTTATCAGGGGAATACACTTCTGTCCCAAGAGGAAGTTTTCCTCTTTCACAGGTGCTTGTTCTCATGCTGGCTGCTGATCTTGGACTGGAATGTGAGCACATTTATTTAGTTCCCATCAAAATGGAATCATATGACAAGACCTATATGGAAATAGGTCTATAAACAATGTACAAGTCTAAGCAGCCAGCCATAAAAAGTAATTAAAGAGGTAGTCTAAATCACAACAAAGTGCACAGAATTTTGAAAAGCCTGTCTATGCATATTATTGCCCTTTAGCTAAGTCATTCACAACCATTGTCAGTTCTTTTAACTACGTATTAAAACTTGCTTTTTCTATAGTGTAATACATATAAACACAGAATTGAAATCCACTTCCTTAAAATTCATTTTCAACTTTTTGATAGGATGGGAAGACACTCATAATGACTGAGCTGCAACTTGACTTTTTATGCAAGCAAACATTTCAGCAGAAACTGAGGTTTCAGGATGTATAATCCTTTGCTCCTCTGAAAAAGTGACCTCTGAAATGGTCTCTAAGTTCTCCAGGCTCAGTCTTCAACCATTTCTTGGACATACAGCTGCCATGAAGGCTTAGAAATTAAGAAAGCCAGTGGTGTATTGAGCCTTTTGATGTGCTTCAGTGGTGATTGCTGGGGTTCTTCTGATAGTAATGGGGGTGAGTCTTACCTTGAGAATTGCCACAGGGATATGCACAGATGGTAGCTGGACTACTGTCAGATGCTGGTTCAAACAATAAATTATCCTTTCATTTAGCAATACCACACTGTCTTTTATGAGTGGATAACTCATGGGCTGGCTTCAGCTACTGTGATTAACAAAGCTGTAAACTGTAAGTTTATATTTAGTAAATTTCTGTAAGCATCCATAGCTCTGAGGAGATCCAAATAGATGATGTATTGTCACCTCCTGCTTTCTTTAAATTGTCCTTAACATTTTTGGTTAAACTGGCTACAATTTCACATCATTTTGTTTTAAATCACTGTATACCTTTTAACCACACATAGATGTCCTTTCAAACTACTGGTGCATTCTCTGCTCTGACCAAGTTGGGGTTAATCTAGTCTGTTTTGATCCGACTGAACTTGCCATAAGCCTCCCCGATATTTTGCAGTCATGGAACTAATATTTTTACTGTCAATGCTGAGTCTCTGCTGTTTGTAATCCACAGCAATGCACCTGGATGCAATTGTGCTTGGATAACTAAACCTGACTGATGTGTTTCACTTAGTGGGCACTCCACTTGCTTCATTGTAAAGATTAGAAAGTGATTCAGCATTCATGAGAAAATGTGGCAACAAAAGGTTAGCTGAACAGTGCTAGGAATGGAGCCATATAGGGAGCAATTGAAGGAGGAAATGGTCTGGATTTATTGTCTGCATTAAAGATATTGTGGGTCCCATGGATACCAGGAGTGTCATGGAGACACAGCTAATAGGATTTTTATTGGATTATTGTCGGGCTGTTGCACTTGCTTCTGAAGGAGACGATGCAGTTGGATTTCTGGTACTACCCTTGAACAAGGAGGCGGAAAGGGGCTGGAAACTCCAGTATTATTTTTTAAGGAAAATTTCAGAATTGCCTGCAAGTTATTTCAAGCAAGCCAGGAGCCATTGGGTACCTCTTCTTCCCCTGTACAAATGCTCATAAACAGAAAATATATCGTTGAAATGAGTGAAGACACCAAGGACCTAACTTACAAGCCTCTACTCTCCACAGGCAAGATCTAGGTTAGATTTTATAAGAAATGACTTGAAGGGAGGTTACTGCCTTTCTTTCTTTCTTTCTTTCTTTCTTTCTTTCTTTCTTTCTTTCTTTCTTTCTTTCTTTCTTTCTTTCTTTCTTTCCTTCTTTCTTTCTTTCTTTCTTTCTTTCTTTCTTTCTTTCTTTCCTTTCTTTCTTTCTTTCTTTCTTTCTTTCTTTCTTTCTTTCTTTCTTTCTTTCTTT
>CM021763.1:5040622-5089359 GCA_011075105.1 Heteronetta atricapilla
TTTTTTTTTTTTTTTTTTTTTTTTTTTTTTTTTTTTTTTTCTCTATTTTTTTATTTTGTTTCATTCATTACTTTATCGGTGATCAACCTAGTTTGGTATGCTATGCTTCCAGAGTAACTAACTCCTGATTATGATAGTGAATGTAAAGAAAGCCTAGAGATAACAGGGAAGTAATGTGGTTTAAACCATGTTTTGTGTTGAAAGAGGTAACCAGTCGTGGCCAGTCCCTCATCACCAAAACTGCACCATTATCAATGGTGTACATATAATGTGCATACATAATGTAATAGATATCTTAAATTAATAGTGAGAAGATGTTAGGATAATTTGCCTAGACAATAAATGTCTTCCAAAATCATGAATACATTTCAGTTTTGGTTTCTCATGAAATAATGAGAAGGTCTCTATAATACCACTAATTCAGGATAAACCAAGTCACTATTGAAATCTATATTAATACACTGCTAAAATTTACCCTGATGTGATATTGGCCAGCATCAAAAACTCATTCCAAGCACTTTCTATGAAGAATTTAGGAATAAAAATATTCTGGATCAATTCTTAAAAGGCATCTGGTGTTGTCCCTAATTTTGGAAGGTAAAAGAGCTTAAAATAAGGGTGTAGGCTCTTCATGGCATCTTCTCTTCTTGACAGAGCATAGTTCTGCCTGTTTTCTATTACAGTAAAAATCACACACCAGTTACTGTGTTGTAGTCATATAGAGTGGAGCTACCTTCATACAAACAACTTGGCTTTCTCCACTTCTGTGAGACACCTAACAACATTACAATTCCTTTGTAATGGCTAGCAATAATAATAGCTAAAAATATCCCATCTGTTTTATAATTTTGGTTTGTCTTAATCCTTATGGATTAAACTACATCTTCTTTAAGATATATTTCAGAAGTACCCTTTTGCACCTGAAGAATTCTGGTAAATAAAATTTAACAGTAATGTTTCAGATGAGAAAGTGCATACACTGAAATACTGTCAAGGAATATAAACTACCATCTCAGTTACACACTTGCTTTGATGACATTTTTATCTACACACACTATAGGTGTGTATTTACATTCTGGCAACAGATTTTTATAATTAATAAAATTGAGGAAAGAATTAATGTCAGCATAAGGTAGGTCAAACAATTGTCTTCTGCAGCTGCCTTATGAATATGAAGGTAGCCTAAAATTACTAGCTCAGAGATATAATTCTGAGATGTTTAAACCTAGGCAAGGCAAATTATAACTTAACATTTCTGTATCTCAGTTCTTCCACCTTGAAAATGCAGAGAATCTGAAATCTGCCCTCATTATCTCACTAACATGCACGTAATATTTAAGGGGCAAGTTTGAAGATGTGATGGTAGAAAGCATTTTAATGTTAATTAGCTAAGCAAGAAATCTGTTCCCAGTTTGCTAGAGGAAAAGCAAAGGTTGACTAGGTAAAAGGGGGAGGGCAAGGTAGTGAGTTATCCTGCATATGACCTATCTGTTTAGGCTATGAGATGATTAAGATATGGTCTGTGCATTTTAATGTGCTACCTACCTCATTCAAAGCAGAATAAACTGAAAAATTGGACACATTTAGATTGGAAATGTTGAAATATGTTTGTAATTTCTCAATTAGACGGTTCTGGGACAAGATCTACTCACTCCTCATGGAGTTCCTTTACCCTCAAGGAAGTGTTTGTTAAGTTTAGCATGGGTGTAGATATATACCTTTACTTCACTTCATCATTAAAGAGTACACACCCTCTTCCTCCAGGCACTTGCTGATGGTAGGTAGTACTAGGTAAAGCTGCAAAGGGGAGGACAGGGATTTGTATCGCAATAATGAAACTTGGCTCAATAGACTTGAGAAAAGAGGGATTGCTGGTACTACATGCAGTGACATAGCTCCGATTGTGTGTGGAGTTAGTGTCTGTAAAATCTGCCGGTTTAATATCTCTAGAGAATAGTTAGATTTACTTATTGACTATTCTGGAACCTCCTACAAAAAGGGTAGGAGAATCCTGCCAAAATATCAGCTCTGGTCATGGATAGGAAATCACAAACTGAAAAATCAATATAATCATTATGAACAACACAATAAAAATATTGATATAAACACAGTTAAAAATAGAAATAAAAGTTCATTTTTGGTTAAAACTTTTCTCCAGAACTCTGTTTTGTTAGCTGAAGGTTAAAGTTTTGACCATTCATTCCTGTAATTCCACATATACATAATAAAGCTACTACAAAAAAGCACTGACTCATAATACTCACTAATATTGCTCCTGAGAGAATAGTAGGGTCATTATAAAAACACACTCATCATGTCTATGGTTCTCTATGGCATCAACCCAAGCTTTGTAAAAGAGTGTTCCTCCCAGAGGGGCTGTGAGCTCATTCAGATTTCTACCAGTTTCTAGGATCAAAATCATGAGTTCAAAGGACTTGTCTTGACAATTGGCTGCCGATTCCAGCACTCCTATTCCTAGGTAAGAATGGCCAAATGTCTCACTGCTCTCAAACGCAATGCAGGATACGTTTCCAGAGTATACCTCATAAAAGACAAAAAAAAACAAGGGAAAAAAAAAATGTGTACATATATATATATATACACATATATGGGATCAATTCATCTGTTCAATCTGATCAAATTCATATTGGATCAATCAAGTTATAGGACACTCCATTACATCCCAGGAAAATTCTCTGTGAGATGAATGTATACCTGTTAGAGTGAGTCCAGAGTAGGGCTGCAAAGATGATCAGAGGGCTGGAGCACCTCTCCTATGAAGAAAGGCTGAGAGAGATTAGACTGTTCAGCCTGGAGAACAGAAAGCTCTGGGGAGATCTCACTGCAGCACTTACAGTACTTAAAGGTGCCATATAAAAAAGAATGGAGAGGGACTCTTTACTTGTGTAGATAATGATAGAATATGGGGGAATGGTCTTAAACTAAAAAAGGTCAGATTTAGATTAGACATTAGGAAGAAATTCTTCACTGTTAGGGTAGTGAGGCACTGGAACAGGTTGTCCAGACAATCTGTGGATGACCCATTCCCAGAGGTGTTCAATGCCAGGTTGGATGGAATCTTGGACAACCTGATCTAGTGGGTGGCGTTCCTGGCCGTGGCAGAGGGGGTGATATTTAGATGATATATAAGGTTCTTTCTAATGCAAGCCATTCTATGTTTCTATTAGATTTTTATTTATTTATTTTTCCCCAATAATTGCAGAAGGAGCCTAGGTGTCAAACTGAACAGACAAGTAGGTCCTGAATCCAGAGGTAGGTGAGATGAATGCCAGCCTATAAGCAATACTCCATATAGCTATTGGGATGGTGTATTGGGTTTAAGTAGAAAGGTTTTGGTGGCACTAGGGCTTGCAGGGGTGACTTCTGTGAGCAGAGCCCTGCAGCTGCCCCATGTTAGATAAGAACCATCTCCAGACAGCTCCAAATGGGACCCACTGCTGGCCAGAGCCAAGACAGAGAGCAACATTGGTTGTGCCTCTGGGAGAGTGGATTTAAGAAATGGGGAAAAAAGCCTGCTGTGCTGCAGCAACTGGGAAAGAGAAGAGTGAGAACCAGCCCTGCAGACCTCAAGGCCAGTGCAGGAGGGCAGGAGGTGCTCCAGACACGCAGCAGCAGTTCCCCTGCAGCCCGTGGAGAGGCCCCTGGTGGAGCAGGCTGTCCCCCTGCAGCCCATGGTCCCATGGCAGAGCAGATCTCCATGCTGCAACCCATGAAGGATCCCCCAGTGGAGCAGGTGGATGTAGCCTGGAGGAGGCTGCAGCCCATAGAGAGCCCCCACATGACCAGGCCCTGGGCCGGAGCTGCAGCCCATGGAGAAGATCCCACACAGGAGCAGGGGTCTAGAGGGAGCTGCCCGCTGTGGGGGACCCATGCTAGAGCAGTTTGCTCCTGGGGGATGGACCCCGTGGCATGGAGCCATGTGGGAGCAGTTCTTGGAGAGCTGCTGCCTGTGGGTAGCCCATGCAGGATCAGTTCAGGAAGGACAGCATCCCATGTGGAGCAGGGGTAGAGAGTAACCCTGAAGAGAATCAGAGATGAAGTGTTAAGGACTGACCGCAGTCCCCATTTCCCATTCCCCTTATGCCATCCTGCTGAGTCAGACAGTAAACTAGCTGGCCAGTGGTGCCTGTGGTAGCATTTTTCAAATCCTAAGAGTAATATACAAGATAATGAACTGCTACAAGTAAAAAACATCTCAGCTTTATCTGGCATGATGAACTGAATCCAGATTAAGTGAAGACTTGAGTGGATTTGAACTAGTAGCTAAAAAGTAATAATAATAGTAATAGTAATAATAATAATAATAATAATAGTTTTGCCCCTTTATCTTTGACATTATCAAACACAAAGATTCAGTTAACAGGTATTTCTTAGAAAGTCAAAATTATGTCAAGAAATCTCATATTGAATTTTGTTTTGCTAAAAGTTTAGAAAATATTTGTTAACCCTTCAGCAAATATAAGCAAAGTGTTTACAGAACTTCACTCAAATTTCAGGGTAGACTGTGCCTTGAGAATATAGGTCATGAACATATCTAATGTGGACTGACATGTAGATATACTTTGCAAAACATCAGTATTTTCAAATTTGTTGTGTGAGAAACTCACAACTCTTTCTTTAGCTGTATTAATTTTAGTATAACTGAAATGGTTCACACCTGTATTTTAAGTGGCATGCCTTGTTCACAGACACTACGAAAGACATCCAACTGATAAAATATAGAGACATATGGAAATCATATTATAGGGATTAAAACAAACAAAAACTTTTATGTAAGATTTGAGTAAACCTTTGAACTTTCAGCCACATCAAGTTAAAACTACTTAGCAGCTTCTCTGAGATTTATATATTCCTTGTGCATGATTAAAATATGTTCATGTAACTGTGCATTTTATTAAAATATTATCACTGATCCAATGTGTAGTCAAACATATGAGTTTCTTTGTACATTAAATGATATTTTAAGCAATTACTATTTAAATGTCAAATACAAGATTTTTCAACTACCTTATTTTGATCTTAAGGACAGAAAAACACTATCTTGTATCATTAAGAAAAAAAATAAATAAAAAAAAAATAATAAAAAAAAAAAAGAAGGAATTGCTTGATTCAAGGAAATAATAGGTCTAATGATGCAATTTTTACTTCTCTGAAATTGACCATTAAATTTAATAGATCTCTGAGTTGACAAAAGGTCAATTATATATTTTTTTCCATTGATGACATAAAATATTGGAGTTCAAAATAAGAGCATTCCTGTTGAAAAATGTTTCTTGAACTGCAGAGTAATATCTGTCATACATGTTACTTTATTGGAGATGTCACTTTTTTCATTGAACATTTTCATAAATAGTACTAAAACTGTGGAAATGAC
Organism: Heteronetta atricapilla; assembly: GCA_011075105.1. Classification (NCBI taxonomy): domain Eukaryota; kingdom Metazoa; phylum Chordata; class Aves; order Anseriformes; family Anatidae; genus Heteronetta; species Heteronetta atricapilla. Next base: position 5,046,018 of record CM021763.1, read on the forward strand.
TGAATACTTAATGAGATTATTTGTTGAGCAAAAGCTTGGATTTTGACAACTGATGTATTTATGGAATACTGTAAAATAAGCTCTACAATTAAGTCTTGCAGTTGAATAATAGACAATAAAGAAGTCTAGATTTTTACTTATTTATTTATTTTCCTTAACATCAGTGTGAACATGAACTGAATCTTATGTTTAAAAAAGTTTGGTTAACTTATCCTTCCTCCTTACCCCACCATTATTTTTCACTTCACTCTGCTTTGTTGTTTCAGTAAAGACTAAAATTACACACACAGATAAACTTTGCAAAAGCCTTTCAGAATGCATATTCCCATGGAAAACATAAGTCTTTCAGACCTGTTTTGAAAAATCAAAAAGCTTGGGTATATATCCTGTTTCCTCCATACCAGTCTTTTGGCAGACACTCATTTATTCTCCTACCTCCTGCTTGTATGTAGAAGGAATAGAAGGAACAATTAGAAAGGTTATTCTCTCTCCCCACATACTGATTTCTGCTCAGATGACCTCCTTTCTTTCCACCTTCAATTTAAATAGTGGATAGGATGCATGGGTTTGCAGCCATGTGTTGCATGTTGCAAACATACATTGCAAGATTTTCTTTGACAGACTCCTGCTAAGGCTTTTCCCAGATTAAGGAATCATAATCAGCTTTGGACTGCTTGACCCTGCTGGTTCATCATTTGTGATGCTCAAAACATGTACATGGCCAATTTGAGTTTATCTAAACTTTTAAGAAGAAACTCTTCAATTAAAGATCATACTAAGTGACACCAACAATAACTCTCTTACCAATTTGGCATGGCTAAATCACCATCAGATGCTGGGAGAAGTGATCTCCACTTCATAAAACAAATCAGAGCATTGTATTTGGTACAACTTTTTCTTAGAGCTCATTTTTCATAACCTTGAAAGGAAAACGAGTAGCCCATCAAATGTTCCAGCAAGATTTCACTGCAGAGTTTTGCTTGGGATGTAATTTCCAAATGCCTCAGGTTCAATGGAAAGAAAAATATATTTATATATAAAAAGGAATGATACTGAGTTTTTTTCAGTATCAATCACACAGAACACTTTATCATTTTAGTAAATGATGCTGTATAATCTTTATGTCACATCAAACTCTGAAGCGATAAATCCACTGGGGGATATTTACAAGGGTATCTAAGTTGAATTGAGATGTCTTATAGTCCTTTTTCTAAATTGTCACCTTTACTGCCTGCTGTAGAAAGGGGAAGCCACCAATTGATTTCTAATTCTGCAGACCCCAGGATGTAAATGTGATTAGCGGTAATTGGAGAAGTTCAGCAACTGTTAATTTCTCCTCTCTTTGTTGTTGCTTTTTGTTTGTTTGTTTGTTTTTTGTTTGTATGTTTTGTTTTGTTTTGTTTTCCTATTTAAAATATTAACAAAATGTGTATGTAGGCCAAAACTGACTCCGATGCAGCTGAACAAAGGATACATATTTAATCAGAGCTGTGGGACCCTGATGCGGTTGTCTGAAACAAATGTGACATGTGCTTCCTCTCAAAAAAAGTAAGGCAGCTAATAATCAGAATCCGTATTTTGTTGTAATGTTCCTTGTCTACATGATGTCAAGTTTAATGGCATTACACTATGTAAAAAAACAGAAGTACACTGCTAAATTTGTCTTTCCCAGTTGGCTGTCCCTGAGGAGATTATAATGCAAGCAGTGACTTTGTTTGTTGCATACATAAGTGTGCACATGTTCCTAAGTTTTAAGTTGTAAAGGAAGGTGGCAAGAAGAGACATTAACCCCTGTATAGCTGAGTATCTCCTTAGAAAGAAGCAGTTTTATAGAAACATTAAGTAATAATAATTAAAAAAAAAAAAAAAAAAAGATTCTACTTGCATATCTTACTTTTTTTTTTTTTATTTTTTTTTTTTTTTTCTAGACAGAGATCTCTCCCATTCATTGGTACAAAGGTCTATTATGCTGTTAGCAAGGAAATGGCTCTTATATTTCAGCCCTAGAAAGGAACTTACATTTACTTTTACTCCTTAGCATTATTTTTTGTTTGTTGTTTGTTTTTTGACCTAGCAGCAGGAAGGCCATGTATACCAGAACAGTATGCAGTCCTTCTCAAAATGTTTTAAACATCTAAGGAAGCCAGCTGGAGCCTCGGTTTTGTTAACAAGGATAGCTCACTCTTCGTTGGCTAAAGCAAAGTTAGGTGGATCATCTCTCTAACACTTTTGAAGAAGGAATATCTGGAAATGTTTGATAAAGAATTAAGTAATTCTATGTTAATTCAGATGCTAAGATTAAGAGAGGCATAATGATTAACTGTGGAAGAGATATTTCTTCATAGATATATCCCAAGGACACCTTCCATTTAAGTAGAAGTGGGGCTATAGGGGGTTTGTCACTTAGAAAAACAAAAACAACACTACAGGCAGGTGCACAATCCCATTTTTAAAGGCTATGTACAATTGGAGTTTGTAAACTTCTAACTACCATCAGAAAAGATCACAGATGTTAGAGATACACCCCAAAACATCTGTCTTGGAAAGGCATGAAAATGTTGGAAATGGGAGCCTCAATAGAGCCAGCTAGCCCTGAGCTACAGAGCTCATCCTGGAGAGTTAGCATGATCACAAAATCACAGAATCACAGAATCACAGAATTTTTAGGTTGGAAGAGACCTCAAGATCATCGAGTCCAACCTCTAACCTAACACTAACAGTCCCCACTAAACCATATCCCTAAGCTCTACATCTAAACGTCTTTTAAAGACCTTCAGGGATGGTGACTCCACCACTTCCCTGGGCAGCCTGTTCCAATGTCTAACAACCCTTTCGGTAAAGAAGTTCTTCCTAACATCCAACCTAAAACTCCCCTAGTGCAACTTAAGCCCATTCCCCCTCATCCTGTCACCAGGCACGTGGGAGAACAGACCATCCCTCACCTCGCTACAGCCTCCCTTGAGGTACCTGTAGAGAGCGATAAGGTCACCCCTGAGCCTCTTTTTCTCCAGGCTGAACAAGTCCAGCTCCCTCAGCCACTCCTCATAGGACTTGTTCTCCAGACCCCTCACCAGCTTCGTAGCCCTTCTCTGGACTCGCTCAAGCACCTCGATGTCCTTCTTGTAGTGAGGGGCCCAAAACTGAACACAGTACTCAAGGTGTGGCCTCACCAAAGCCGAGTACAGGGGGACAATCACCTCCCTAGCCCTGCTGGCCACACTGTTTCTTATACAGGCCAGGATGCTGTTGGCCTTCTTGGCCACCTGAGCACACTGATGGCTCATATTCAGCCGACTATCAACCATCACTCCCAGGTCCTTCTCTGCCTGGCAGCTCTCCAACCACTCATCTCCCAGCCTGTAGCTCTGCTTGGGGTTATTGCGCCCCAGGTGGAGGACCCGGCACTTGGCCTTGTTGAATTTAATACAGTTGACCTCAGCCCATTGGTGCAGCCTATCCAGATCCTCCTGCAGAGCTTTCCTACCCTCAAGCAGATCGACACACGCACCTAACTTGGTGTCATCTGCAAACTTACTGAGGGTGCACTCAATGCCTTCATCCAGATCACCAATGAAGATATTGAAGAGGACCGGCCCCAGCACCGAGCCCTGGGGAATGCCACTAGTGACCGGCCTCCAACTGGATTTGACTCCATTTACCACAACTCTTCGGGCCCGGCTATCCAGCCAGTTTGTAACCCAACGAAGCGTGCGCCAGTCCAAGCCAAGAACAGCCAGTTTCTTGAGGAGAATGCTGTGGGAAACAGTGTCAAAAGCCTTGCTGAAGTCAAGATAGACCACATCCACAGCCTTTCCCTCATCCACCCAGTGTGTCACTTTGTCATAGAAGGAGATCAGGTTCGTCAAGCAGGACCTGCCCTTCATAAACCCCTGCTGACTGGGCCTGATTGCCTGCTTGCCCTGCAAGTGCTGCGTGATGACTCTCAAGATAATCTGCTCCATCAGCTTCCCTGGCACTGAGGTCAAACTGACAGACCTGTAGTTTCCCGGGTCAGTCCTCCGGCCCTTCTTGTAGATGGGCGTCACATTTGCTAGCCGCCAGTCAACTGAGACCTCCCCCGATAGTCAGGACCATTGATAAATGATGGTAAGCGGCTTGGCCAGCGCCTCTGCCAGTTCTCTCAGTACCCTTGGGTGGATCCCATCTGGCTCCATCGACCTGTGCACATCCAAGTGCCGTACCAGGTCACCAACCATTTCTTCATGGATAGTGAGGGCCAAATCTCTCTCCCCATGCCCTTCCACCAGTTCAGGGTACTGGGTATCCAGAGAACAACAATGATCTATCTCACTTCTCTTCCTATCAGCTAGGGAGCCCCAAAACTTCAATTTACCAATCTCAAAGACAATTGGTCATAAAGTAAAACCCTTTGCAACAATCCCAATGATTATTTCTTAACATGTTTAATTCCTAAGAAAGAAGAGAAGTGAACCAAAAGGCTTTCTATAACTCACCACTCACATTAGCTAATGGTTAAGAGATTCAGGAAATTTGAATTCTAGGTGTTCAAATGCAGTAGTACTGCTCTCACAGAGAACCTTCCAGTTTGGAAGTATCTCAGGTTGACCCACTAATTAACATCTTTACAATCACAGTAACACCCAGTAATGCTTATATCTACCTGATGCTTGTATTACACTTGAGGAAGAGAGCAGAGGAAGTTTGTGAGAAAGAGCACAGGTGCCACCTTGAGCTCAGACAGGGTGGCCTTATGAAGACCCATGAAGGCACAGCCCACAAAACATAGCTCTACATCACATTGTTAGGTGGAATAGATATCTCCAGATTCCATTTCTGTCACTTCTTGATATTTAAAATTTTTAGTTTGTTATTTACTCTGTATTTCTTTCACTGGAAAAAATAATTTTTATTATTCTGGAGAGGTCAAAAGGATCATTGTTTCTTTGCTCACTTTAGAATAATGAAGGCCATAAGGATTCCAGTTATCACGAAGAGAGAGAATCTTCTATTTTTCTGTATTTTAAAATGTGTTTGATAATGCTGATCTACCTTTTGGCAATTCAAACTTGAATTTAAAATAGACAGATAGAGTTAAAACTATAAATTTATAATATATAATATATATTATTATTAATGTGATAACATTATTATGTGTCATATTTATATGGTTTTATTCAATTTTTGTAATATACTATTTATACACACATACATTATGTAAACACATGCACACATACATATTTGCAACATTTCTAACCATACCTCACTAAAAGTGTAGCTACAAAGACCTCCATACACACAGTGAAAAAATAAGTGTCTGCACAGCATGAGTGAAAACATAGGGCTCCCCAGATCTTTCTCTCTCCAATCTGATTCTTGAAGGAAGCATAAGAGAAAAAGAGGTCAGGCTCAGCTGACTAGAGTCTAAGTCACCTGTCTGTATTTCCATGTGTGTTTATTGCTCCTACCTTACTCTGGTACTTTGAAGAGGGATTGTGGTTATAATCAGAAGAGTCGTTATTCATCTCATGAAATACACACCTAGCTCTGGCTGCATGAAAAGATGTCATCTCTAGGGCAACACATTTAAATGTGAAAACCTACACATCAGACACATCAGACACCCTGAGGTGGCAGAGAGGAATCTTGCCTAAAGTTTCCGTATCCTTTTTTTTTTTTCTTTTTTTTTTTTTTTTTCCCAAACTAAAGCACATTGATATGAATTTTGTTTAAACTTCACTAAATTAAAATAAACAAATGAATAAATAAGAAAACAAATGATTCAGTTTTCAAATTTATCTTTTTCAAGTCTTAGTAGAAGAAAAAAAAAGTGAGAAAGGCAGAGTGAAAAGGAAGCATTTTTCACAATAGGGCATGAATGAAACAATTTCTGAACTCCTTTGATCAGGACAAAAACATAGATCTTCACTGGATACTGTAGTAACAAAGTAAATAAAGTTTAATGAAGTGAAATTGTAATAAGTCCTATGCTTTGTAGAATAGTACTGAGATAGAAAATATATAGGCTTTTCACATGAAATGTTGGCCTTGTTACATTCCCAATAAAAAACTCATTGCTAAATAGTTTCTGGAGTCAGAGCTTTGAATTTATTTTCTGTCTCCTTTTATATATCTCTCTCTCTTCATTGCCATCTCTGACATTAGCATGACTTCATAAGTTCAAGTAGAACTTCACTCAGTTCTCGGCCGCCTCCTGTTGTGTCTCCTTTCAGGAAATGCTCTTATTAAGCATTTTTACCATGATAACCTTCATTTTGTTTGGAGGCTTACAGAGAGTCATTTTTCTTCTTGGTATGAGATAGGGCATTTCTAAACAGAAAACATGCAATCCAATGTAGTTATTAAAGTTGTTGAGAGCTATTCATACCTGAATATGTTGATATGTCTCTACAGCTAAACAAAATAAATCAAGGACCAATTTCTGGTCCAGAGGCTATATGACAGTGACAGGCTCACATCCACATTGCTGCTCAGAAATAGGTCTCTGTCTTGCAGAATTGCCTTGGAGAAAGTTCATTGCTGTGATCCAAAGGAGAGCCAAAAGTCATCTGTCAATTGGGACAGATTTAGTTGTCATGATATCTCCAGAGAAGGAGTCTCTACAACCTCCCTTGGCAGCCTGTTCCAGTGCTCCATCACCCTCACCATGAAGAAGTTCTTTTACATGTTGGTGTGGAACTTCCTGTGCTCCAGTTTTTTACCATTGCCCCTTGTCCTATTCCCACAAACCACTGAAAAGATGTTGGCCAAGTCCCACTATCTCCCACACTTAAGCTATTTGTAAACATTGGTAAGATCCCCTCTCAGTCTTGCTTCTCAAGGCTGAACAGACCCAGGTCTCTCAGTCTTTCCTCTTATAGAAGATGTTCCAGGACCCGTATCATCTTTAATGATGATTTTATAATGCTCCCTTTTGGTATATTTCATGGTAAAGAGGAACCCTGTATCTCTTTATCAAGGCAGCTGTGAAACTAGAAAAAATTGGAAGAATTTTTAAACCTACATTACAGTCAGATGAACAACAATTACTTACAATATCGTCCGTCCACTGATTTAATCACAATATGTTTGAAAAATTCTTTTTCTCCATGTGTTACTGATTTATTGTAATTTCTGCTTCTAAGCTGCTGTTTAGATACCATGGAGATAGGTATTACATAGTTTCCTATGCAAATATGTTTAGAAAACTTTGCAGTTTTTCAAACAGTTCATATTTTTATTCTGAATGTTCATAAAAATATTGTGCTTCAAAGCCAGTAGGAAAAAAAAGTTCAGCCAGAAAGAAAATTTTGGTGGAATATAAATGTAGTGCCTTTTATACAAGATTAGCAAGATGAGAGGCAACTTTTACTTTAGAACTCTTCATCTTCTGTTACAACTAACCTAACTCTTTATTTCTCAATTTGTTTATTTTCTCTCTTCTTGCAGTCTGCTCCACCCACATTTTCTCCCTAGAACAACCATAAAATTGCATTTACAGCTATTTTGCTATGCTCAGAAATGCAATTTGGATTCTTTAAGTGAGGCTGCCTCTTTCTTAAAAGAGAGGGCTCTCACTGCTGCTTTTTTAACCTGGCATACATCTAACCCTGCTCCTCCAGAATAGCAAGTATGATAAATGTGTCAAAAACATTCACATCAAAATCATGTGATACAAGTTGTTATTTTGACTTTTCTTGACACCTCCTGTTCTCTCTCACCCAGATGTTTCCATGAGAAGAGAAACAGGCATTTCAGTTTCTGGTGGAACTGAAAGTCTTTCCTTCCTCCTCTATTACTGTATGTGTGGGTGTGGAGATGGAGGGCTGCTTTCATGCATGTGTTCTGGTCTTTGCTGGAGCTGTCTTCAAGACCTTGAGAGCCTTTGTGTCTCACATCTTCAATCTGCAATGAGTTAACTATAGATTTTCAATTTATGCACAGCCTATGTATATTTACAAACATTTAGGTGGAGCAGATTGCTTCTCACCCAATGAGATCAAACTATCAAAATATAAAAGTATGGCTATTTAGTATGGCTGTTAAGCCATAGATTCTTAAAACTGTCTAGACAACAAACTAGTAGAGACTTACTGGCATCTAAATGCCTATAGAAGAATAGCCCTAGTGATTATTGACAGAAAAAATCAATACTAAGACATTCACCTGGGGTCCTGTGTTCTGTGGGACATCCAGCCATGACTTAGAAGCTAATGATCCTGTTAACAGGTGAAAAGGGTGCCTATGAAAGGGCAGTGGCCACCAACAAGGAGCTCACTAAGCCAGCCACTGCTAGTGCTCAGGAGTTAGGACTGCCCTTAAGGTTAGGCAACCTAACCCTAACTTTGCATCAGAAAGCAAAGTCAATTATTTTTCAACATTCCCAAACATGAATCCTAAAGTCTTCTGACTAACTTGGTCACCTGACAGAGACGCCTGTAAATACAATAAATTGAACATGGGTAAGGATGTTCATTTAGGGACTGAACTCTTTTCAATCCCTACCCACACCTGACACAAATCCTGACTTAAATCCTAATGACCTTCATGGTAGTTGAGTGCCTTACCCAGGAAATACTGCAAGCTTGGAGCATATCTACCTTCCCTCCACCTCCCAAAACCCAGTTTGTAAAAGAGTATTCCCTAAAATGAATCTTCTAAAGTTTTCATAATGTTAAGACCAGAAGGGATCATTGTGATAATCTAGTTAAGCTAGAATATTTTGCTCTGTCCTTTCTGTGTTGAAACTAATTCCTTAAATTAGAGCAGACACCCTTAGAAGGAAAAAGAGACTAGAGTTAATGACTAACATGATGGCAAATCCACTACATCCATTGGCAAAGCTGTTCAGTGATTAATTGCTCTCACTGTTTAAAAAATTGCTTCTTGCTTCCTGTTTAAATTTTCCAGTGCTACTTCAATTGTTTCAGTCACAAGTTTCTTAACTTCTAGGTTCTGGTCACAACAGGAAACAGAAGTGCCAAAATACCATGAAAAAATATTTTTGTCTTGTTTTTCCTCCCCCAGAAGGAGAAGGAAACAACTAGTGAAAAAGAAACTGAAGATTTGTTCAGTCTGGACACAGCTTCACCTCTGATCAGATGTGCAGAGATATTTAAGCTAATCTCTTGTTATCAATTTGTCTCAGCAGTTTTTTTCACCAAAGTTTCTAAATCTAAGATATCAGGTATGTAAAGCATCTCAGCCCAGCTGGATTGCTAAGACTAGGGGTCAAACAGCATTAACAACTGCACAAAAGCTTATGTATTTTTTTTTTTTTTCCAGTGCTACTGAAAATTTTGGCAAGTCTCACCAGGCTGGGATATATCAGAATTCTAGCACTTTGATTTGGGTCTAAGCGATGCACCTTGTTTTCTTGCAGTATTTGACTATTAATTCACCTGCTTTTTTTCCCATCTGATTGAGGGGAAGCTAGTTCTGCTCAGGGCATGTTATTCTGTGGTTTCTGACTTTCTGACTGTCTGTTTCTCTGCAGCAGCTGGCAGGAAAGCATGCAACAAGGGCACTTAGTGAACCCGGGGAGAGTGAAGCATGTGTTTACATCTCTCCCTGAGCCAGGGTCAGAGTGGAGGTGCTGGGCTAGATCGTTTGTTTTATTCTGGCTTCTTAACATCAGGAGCTGAGTTTAGCTTCTCTTCCAAGAAGTGTTTTAGTGTCAGCTTGAATTCAAGGGTAAAATTCTGGTCATACATAACAACATCCACAATATTTGAATTGTTAGTAAGATGAAAATTCTTGAGGTTTCTTCTGACTTTCTTTCCTCATTCTTTTCCTTTTAATGTACTTTTTTTTAATAGCAGGGTGAATGTATGTTGTGCATTTCAGTTTACACATGGTTATGCCATTAAGCACCTGGATTTGAAGTAGTTTCTTCCCTGAGGATTTAAATGAAAGCATTGCCCCAGTTTCAGGATCCAGGTTACTACAAGTTAGCCATGTGCCACACAGAGGAATATGAGCTCAGAGAACACTGTAGCTGTTTGTACTACAAATGTAGCCCTCTTGCTGGTCATAATAAAATAAATCAACTTGTATTTCTTTAACGACAAAGTCTCCCCGTGTATTAATCTAGTTCTATATGACAATACATCTTGTCAGAGAAGCCAGCTAAATGTGAAAACACTCAAAGAGAATTTTAAGCAAAGTAATTTATGTCAGGAGGTTGATGATCTTTTGATTAGTATTTTGTGGCTCTAATTCTTCTTAGAAGGCTACCTAGAAACAAAAATACTAAAATCATTTGTTGGCAAAATTAATTCTAAAATAAAATCAGATTTCCAGTTTCCTTTTCAAACTATAATCTAGTACTCATGTTATGCACTGCAATATGAATATATGGACAATGATTCCCTGAACAAATATTTACCTCAGTCTTCGGTATAAAGCCATGGCATTACAGAGCTGGGATATGTACAGCTCTGTGTCATCTGTGTTCCTTGCAGTAATTTGAAAATGAATGAATGAATTAATTAATTAATCAATTGGAACACAAAATGGAATTTGGATTAAAATCTGGCATTTAAAAGTGAGTGTAGTCTGAATTATTGAAACAGTACAATTTGGTCAAATAATTAATTCACAATATAATTTTACTCTCTAAAATGAAGACTTTCTTTTACTCAAGATATTCCATACTGTTAATTTATCAATTTCAGTTTTTTGTTTTGTTTTGTTTTGTTTTGTTTTGTTTCTCATTTTCACAGGTGGGAAGAATGTACCTCCTCTAAACAAGGAATATCAGGTTTATGGTATGCAGCTTGAGAAGTTTATAGCACAGGCTACTTCTGATGATTATGATAATGGTTTCTGACCCGAAAGCCTATAAAATCCATAAAATACGGCCTTAATTCACTTTAAATAAAATATGCTAGAATAGATGCCTTGAAAAGGTTTATGCTTATAGGAAGAACTAGACTAAATGAATTAGAATCTGTCCTGCTGTGTAAAACACTTTTAAATTCCCATTCTTTTGAGTTAGGATGATTCATCAGGAATGGTTTGCAAATCACTGAAATTGGCAGAATAGCATTTGCGTAAGAAAAAAACAAACAAAAAATCCGGAGTGTCAGATTTGTCTGCTTGTAGCTTATAAAGATCTCTGTTCTGACTATTGGGTTTTAAAAAGGAAAAGGAAAAACAAACAAAAATAAGCATTACATTAAGGAATATCACCTCAAATAAGAGCTCTGTAATAAACCTGGAAATAGACTATAAAGTGAGAAGTGGTGCCATCCCAATAGAGTGGTAGCTTTTCCATCAAAAATCTCTTGAGGGACATGCTTCATACTATGTGCCTAAATGGTGCCAGCCAGAAGGGTCCACATGGACCCTTTCACCAGCCAACATATTCAAAGTGATCAAACATTAGGCCTATGTGGCATTCAGTTTTAAATTCAGTTTCCTTTAAGTTATTCATGGACTGAAGTATTTAAAGGAGTGTGGCTTAAACTTGCTTGCATACTCTAAGAAATCCTGAATGTGGTTTCTTGCATTGGTGGTATTTCAGACACACCTCCATGTTTAGGAGTGACCTCAGGCTGCAAGATGAGATGAATTCTCAGCTGCTGACATATTAATTTGGCTTTAACAACAACAGTAAAGCAAACAGAAGAAATATATAGCCAGAGACAAATATTTGCAAGGGAAGAGAGTCCCCTTCATTCCCTTTCCCAGCCCTCTGGCCGTGGAAAAGCCCTGCAGCCCAGGCTCTGTCTGCAAGTCCATCCCTGCCTTCTGACTCTCCGAGCACACTTGTGGGAAATTTTCAAGCCATGCTTGTTTGGTTTTCCTCTTCCTGTTTGACTTGTATCTTTAAATAATGTGGTTACTTCACAACAGTTTGTTTTTTGACTGGGGCATAGGGTATATTTTTCTAGCTGATAAAAAAAAAAAAAAAAAAAAAAAAAAAAAAAAAAAAAACTTCCCACAATTTGCCTTGTGTTATTTCCCCTTTTGAAAGGAGAGCTGATAAATTCAGGGTAATATGTAATAGATGCTTTCCTGTTTTTACTTATTGCTCTGTCAGGCATGTCAGCCAGAAATTTATTAGCTCGTTTTGTGGCTGTAACGTTTAAACAAGAGAGGATAAGCAATACATTTACCCTGTAGAGCAAATGTGAATAACAGAATACTTATGTTATGTGCTCCAAAGCCAGGCACTGGGGAGGGAAGCTAGGTATTTTCCACACTGATAATCCTGAATCTATACACCTACCTTCATTTTAAATATTTATTCTCTCATTTCTCCTTTGTGCTCTTTTCACATTCTGACTAATTGGGATACCAATGGACAAAGGGTAGAAATAATGGTTGGTCTTAACTTCAGCCATCTGAAAGTGAGTTGCCCATTCTGAGTAGTCAATGAAGTTTCCTCTGTAGCAAATGGGGTGAAGAGATCTCTCTGAACTATTCTTCCCCATTTATTTCTGGATAGGGTAGATTATCCTTTAGATCTATTAGGGAGAGCATAACTGTTTAAACACCAACAACTGAAGTGGCAAAAGTCAAGGCGACGAATGCTTCACTATATGATTGCCATGGGGAGAAGAAGAGTCTGAGGAGAGAAAAAGGAATTGAGGCTATGTCTGCCAAGTTACCCTAGCAGTGCTCCTGACACTCACACATACTTCCTCTGCCTCCCTCTCCTTATGGTACTGTTCATATCAGTGTCAGATGTATTTATTACTTTCACCTGCCTGAGACTGACTCTGCCTGAGTACTGAGTGCCACAGCCCCTGTGGCATTCAATTAGATTATACTTGTCCAAAGTGAGGGTTTGAGGTTTGGTTGTTTTGTTTATTTATTTGTCTGGAACCTATTTATTTATTTATATTTATTTATTTTATTTATTTATTTATATTTATATTCATTTATTTATTTATATTTATTTATTTATTTATTTTAAGGAGGCACACAGGCTATATGTCATACAAAATACTGGTTGGGAGCTCAAAAGAACACTACAGATCTTTTCACTCTGTGGTAAAACAGCTTCTGAATGCTGTCAAAACCTAATAGAGTTAGGCGGATGACGGATAGGTGGCAATAAATCTGCCATGCTGAGCTGAGTCACTAGAAACCATACAGGAGTCAAAAGAACTTGAGTCAATTTTTCCTGTTTTATCCAAAAATGCTAGTGTCCCTTTATGCTTCACAACAGCCATCAAAATGCTTCCTTATGTGGAGTTTCTCAGAGTCATTTCAGACAGCTGCTGCACACAGCAGACAGAAGGGAGCACTGGTCCTGCAGAGCAGCTGGGCGGATGGCATTGGTGTCCTGTCAGACTCATACCTGCTGGAGCAGTGTGACTGTAAACACAAACCTGGACAGGACAAGTCTTGCCAGCTGGGTGAGGACTGAGGAGGCAATGTGCTGGGCACTGTCTGTGGCTGGAAAACACCTATTTTCTTTGCTACAGAACAAGACCTACCTAGGGCTTTCATGCCTGTACAATACATAGAAATTAATTTTATTCTACTGATTTTGCAGTCCAATATTGTGTTCTGCTAACATAAATTATCAAAGACATTCCTAATCTTAGTCTAGAGATCAACCAAGTACAGTCACACATCATCAACTGCACTGCACACAAGACTTTTGTAGCACTTTTGAAAAAAGATGTTACAAAGAAAAGCAAAATCATAGTGGCTGAACTGATTCAAATCAAAGACCTCTTGTGATTGGTCTCCTTACTTCAACACTGGATGGTAGCAAATGATAAGGAAAAGCATAAAAAGAATATCACCAGAAGATGTTTGAAATGATCTTTCCTTGGTGTATCCAAGATTTTATTTTTGGATCAGATAAATTAGTATCAGCATCCAACAGTCATGGTAGGAACTGGACAAGAGGTATTCCCTCGGTCCCTGTTCTAAATCAAAATCAGCTCAAACATCTGCCTTCTCATAGCATCATGCTCATTTGGAAACTAAGGCCTTTTTCTTGCACTGCATCCCTGCATGCACATCCAGCCTAAAGATTATTTTGTTCAGCAGTTGCAACTGTTCTAAATTCCATCAATTTAAGCACTTCACTCCTTCCACTTTGTTGACTTCATATCCCACCAGGTATTAGCTATGAATAAACCTGCAAGTATGACAAATATTTGTCTTTTTATTTATTTATTTACTTATTTATTTACTTATTTACTTATTTATTTTCAGAAACTTCTTGGAAATCCAGAGTTTTCCACAGGTAATAGCTACTATATTTCCTGTGCTCTATATTGCTGAACTATATTATGGGATTGGCCAGGAAGCAATTTCTGTTAGATTTTCTCAGTTGGTGAATTCCAGCTCTGAAAAAGAAATCATCTACAGACCATTTTATAATCCAAACAGACATTTGTAGGAAAAATGAATATACCTTTATCCTGAAAGGAGTCAAGGAAATGGAAGCACGGTTTTGTAGCACTAGAGAAGAAAGAATCTCTGCAGTTCTGCTATAATAAACTTCAAAGTATGTTAGAATTTACTTTCCATCCCTATGCCCAGACATGAAGTCTATACATTCTGTCACTACACACATAAAATGAAAACACTTTCCAATCCAAAGCAGGAAAGGTCTCTACGCCTTGTTCAGCAATTAAGAGGTTCAGTTATGGAAACATTTTGCATTCTTCAATTTGAAAAGATCAGAGATCCTTGGGGTGCCTGACTTTATTAAATACATATTAAAAGGACAAGGCTTGCAGAGACAGTGAGGTTATACATCCAAAAGGAATGGCACTATAATCCATTTCTATCACATGTTGATAGAAAAGCTCTTCTTGTAACTTGAAGGTTGTATTATTCTCTTTAGTTGACTGAAAAGAACTTCTAACGATTTTATACCAGCAGTTCCTAAATCACTATAAACTTAAAACTTACCTAGAACTTTGTACATACACACTTTTTCAGTTTAGTGGCCAATAGGAAAACAAACAAAATCCTTTATTTTTAACTAAATAAAATGTTTAACTCCACCCATGCTATATTTTTTGTTGTTGTTGTTGTTTAATAGTAATATGTCATTAGAAACAAAAGCATTTAAAATATTTTGAAATTATTAAATGTTTTATGCATAAATTTAACACTTTCCAATTTGAACTATTCATTTCTGAACATTAAGATGGAACCAGACTTTACGGAGATGCATGATGAATGGATATCAGACACTCATCATAAACTAAAACAAGGAAGAATCTGCCTTGTTATAAATAAAATACTTCTCAGCAGGAGAGATGTCAGACATTGAAAAAAGTTGCTCAGAAATTTTATGCTATCTCAGTTCTTGGAGGTTTTCAAGATTAGACTGGACAAAGCCCTGAAGAACCAGTTAAATTAAATGCAGACCCTACTTTGAGCAGTGACAAAAGGTCTCCTGAGGTTCTTTCCATCCTAAAAGATACTGTGATTCCATTAATTTGGTGAAAGTAAATAAATTTGATTAACCATGATTTGCCTTGCTTAAGAAATAAATGCTTTTAACCAAGGACATATCATTTAAAGATGGTCAGCTATGCACCTATGACTTTAACCTGAATTACAACTAGGAACTTTGCAAAGAATTTGCTAGGTGGTGACAGCTCAGCAGGAGATAGTATGTCAGAATTGTTAGGACTGAATTTGCTACTCTAATTTTTCTTTTGTTCCATAATTCATGTCTTCAGGTACCTTCAGGCAATATTTAAGGGAGTACAGGTTACAGATGCTCATGGCTCAGGTTCTCCTTCCAGAAAAGGGATGATTTTTTGTAGGTAGTTGCTCTGGACTATACAAGAGATTTAATAGTGAATAGTGTTTTCTTGGTGTTGTGAAATCTGGCAAAAACAAGTGAATGTAGACCTCTCCCCCACCCCTGCTCTTTAAAAATAAATTATAATACATTTGTACTCTTTTTTTTTGTTTGTTTCCTCTTATTCTCAAGAACAATTGCTGTTATACTTGCTAGAATTACAATTTTGATTATTCTCAAGAACAATTTCTGGACCATATTTCTTCCTTCACATATTTCTACTAAAATATTGGAGAACATTGTTGTTTAACTGCATAGGAATGGAGCAACCTAAATGGTCTTCTGGAAGCCTCAATGTCTACATTAGTAGTATTGGATACTGCATCAAAAAATAATAATAATAAAAAAAAAAGTTTTGTGTGGGGGAGCCAGATAATTAATTTGTGATGAAGAACATTCCCCAACCAAAACATGCAACAGTGGGGACCTCAAATTCTCACTGACTCTGCTGACTATTGAGTGGTATCAGCAGTTTCAGCTCTGACCTTATTACAGGATAAGACAATTATGCCCTGATGGTTTTCTTCTCTTTGTCATTCTTAATACAATTATTTGGAAAATTATAACACTTTCAAGACTTCGATTCCAGTAAGGAAACTAAAAAACCAAAATTCTTGAAGAGTTAGTTCCCTGCATTTGGCCAAGAGTAATTAGTCTGCTGGCAAAGTCTGGAGGAAGTATGCCAACTGCTGCAATCTAGGTGGCCACTCACAGTTTGGATCTTTCTTCTTCCATATAACAAAGCATTTTTCAGAGACCCCCTAGATGGTATTGACCATATTAAATGGGGAACCAACAAGTCGAGCTATGGTAATGCAAGGCTATTTTAGACATACTAAGATGAGGGTCTTTTCAAACACTCATGAACACAGAGAGTTTTCAAGGTCCCACACAGCACTTAGTGCCACTTAATGGGTGCCATGGTTCTTGTCAGTGATGATTTGGGGAACACTTTCCACCATGTGAAGTTCTCTTAAATGTTAAGCCTTGTAGAATGAGCATGAGGTATTTGTTGCTTCTCGTGTATCTCCCCAGTAGTAATTATTATATTAACACGTTGTCTCTGTTGTGTGCTTAGATTATAGTGGTTCATTAGAGGAGGTACTAAAACCATTTGATTGTTACCTACTTTCTATTTCTATTGGAGTTGATGAATATTTTGGAGCAAACCAACAATAACAACATAAGGAAGCTGAAACTCATGAAATCTGTATGCCAAATAGCTAGGAAAAACATGTACCTAGGGAGATATTAAGTAGTAGGGGGTTACTTTGCATTACAGTGATGCTTTTCCTTTACTTCCTGCATTACAATATGGCTGGATGAGTCGTGACAGCAACAAGGACAAAATTTAGGACGTTTGAAATAATGACCCTTCACTGCCTATGCTAAATGGACACTTTTTTTTTTTTACTTTTTTTTTTTTACTTTTTTTTTTTTACTTTTTTTAAAAAAAAAAATCTAAAATGCTGACAAATCAAACCTTGACAGGATAAAAACTGTAACTTAGTTTAGCTCAGATCTTTTGGCCTGATACAGAGTCATTGTGATGATATTTTGACATTTTGGAGGTAACCATCTATTGGTGTCCTTTGGCAGTAAATTTTTAGAAGCCATATCATTTAAAACAGCAGTTAGGGTTTTCTTCTCTCTTCTGAGGCATTCACTTGTGAATCACACCACACCAAATTCCTGAGACATTCCTTAGTGCAAAATTATGTGGAAAGGAAAGAAAGCACATAAAGCATTACTTGCAAGATGGTAAACTAAATAGATGTTAGGTGTCCACGTAGCAAAATGTAGTATCAGTCACACTTCCTAATGCATTCCTGTAACTGTAAATTAATTATTATGGACAATAATTGCAGTGATAGGGTTGTTTACAGTTCTCATCACTGAAATTTCATTAGCTAGCATGCATTCATTAATGACACTAGCTGTTAACATATACCAGCTATTGGAGATCTCTGTGGGATGATCTGCACATAAATCACAGGGAAAAATTTAGATTTTGTTTTGTTTTGTTTTTGTTTACACTCTCTTGCATCCTCATGAACCTACTTTTGTGATGAAGGAGCTCAAAGTCACATTTTAATGATGGGGAGTTATACCTAGCAGCCAAGTACTCTGGAGCTGGAAAGACTAGAAAAAAAAACTGTCAAGGAAAGCTGTCTTTTGGCAAATTATGTCAGCCACTAAGCATCTTACAAGGCATATGATCAGAGTTCCCTGACTATGTGCCAACGACTCCTGAAAAAGACCAGCTGTCGGCCATGAAAAGGAGAATGGCTCCTGGAATGGTGGCTGAGAGCTAAAAACTGCAGCAGTCTTGGGAGATGCAGGCCTTGGAACCTTGTATTTGCTAGAGCACCTGCAGAACATCATCAAAGAGAGAGAAAAAAAAAAAAAAAAAAAAAGAAAATATATTAAAAAAGGTTGTTAGGACTTGCCTGGGGCTTAGGGGGTGTGAAATATCTTCCAGAATGGATCACTCTGATAATGAAACTTTAGAACCCGATTAAAGCTCACAGCAGAGAGGAAAGGCATCTCTACCAGCTCACAGCTGTGGCTGAGCCTGGGAGAAAGGAGGGCTCTGCCTTAACATCCACCCAGGGAGAATGCAATGCTAGGAACATCTGGCACACTGAAAGAATTAAAAGGAACATCTAAAGTGGAAAGCAAGGGACTGCACTTGGCAAGACCTACATGGAATGAGGTCAAAGCACATACCAACATATACTCCATGGCAGGTCCAGTGCTCTTCTTACTTGGAGCCTACAAAATAGCAAATAAAATAAAAAGGGTGTTCATGGGCATGATTGTCAAGAGAGGGAGGGAGAAACTTGGAACAGGTAATTTTTTTATAACAAACAATTGACAGAAAATATTAACCAAGAATTCAATGAAATAAAATAGTGATGATGCTAATGCAGAATACTTAGGGAAAGTGGCAAGAAGAAAACTTTGAAAGTGAAGATAGTTTATATTTCTTAAGAGAAGAAAACAAACAAACAAACAAACAAACATATCCTTTTGGAAAGTGAGTGTCACAGGATCAAAGAAGCACAGAGGAAAAGGACACTCTATTGTTTCTTTTTTTTCTTTTCTTTTCTCTTTTATTTTCTCTGCTTTTCTCTAAATCTTCTGATAAATCTTTGGTCTCATTGAGATTTCATTCACCTACACTTTACTCAGCTGTAAGCTGATCAGTGTAACTGCAGTCTGTTGTCAAACCCCTTGGCTAGTCTAAATGAGAGTGTGCACATCACTAGGTCTCACTGGGTTCTTAACTCTGCATAACTGAGGACAACCTCACAGGCTTGAAGATTCAAGATTCAGTAACTTTTGTGATAAGTAAGTAAGGTTAAATTCTAAAATGACTGATTCAGAGAAATCTTAGGATGGTTTTCAACATACTAAGTTCTTAGAAGCTAGAAGTTTACAGGAATAGGCAGAAACTTGGAGAGACCCCAAAAGCAGCTGTCACAGAATCTAGTTCATTTGGAGCAAAGATCAGATTGGTCCATATAGGAATTGTCTTGGAAATTTGGAAGAAAATTGTTTTGCTCTCATATGACATAAAACTAGTCCAATGATGGATGATGGCAAGAACAACCTTCTGGTAAAGGCAATTTAATTTCAGAAGAAGCTTGCCCTAGACGGATGTAGAAACTCTGGGGCCTCCCTTTTCGTCTCTCCACCCAACCTAGGACCTTTATACAGTTGAAAAGAAATATAAACAATTGGATAGAGATTTCGCTTGGAATGTAGGGAGCTGGCATGGCTCTGCTCCCTCCCTAACTGCAGTGGTTTATGGTCATTAAAGCTAGTCTCTCTAGGAAATAAAGTATAAAATAAAAGTAAATAAATAAAAGACAAAATGTGAAAGTTCATGAATCACACATTCCAAGCAGTAAAAACATAAAATTACAGAAATTAGACTATATTTTCCTGTCCCTCCCTCAGTTCACCTCCATTCTCTGATATAAAACAAAGAGAAGAAAGCTGCAGAGAAGTGAGACTAGGGGTTAAATTAGTCAAGAGTGAAACCATTTGAGCTGCTCTGAGATCTGCAGGCAAAACAAACAGTGAACAGCAAAAGAAATAACTATAGATAAACAAAATGGGGATGGGGGTGGAAAGAAAAACAAAACAAAACATACTGTAAGGGTCACAAAGGATCTATTTAATTTATTTAGTGCCCCTTATTCTCTTCTGAGCCATGTCTCAGATCATGAATTACTATTTGGATCTCATACATACATTGCAAGAGAGTCTTTCACTTCACAGTGGAAACAGACAAAACAGCAAAGTGGAGAGGACAAATCAAAACCAAGAAGGAATCTGTGGCCCATCACAGTTCTTGGGGCAAAACCAGCATGGAACTGTATGAGGCAGGACAATTCAATCTGGAGAACACAGAGCCCTGGTTTGAGATCAATGAATCAGAATGAGATCAGTGCAGTCTCCATGCACAGTGTTCCTACTTCCCAGAAATGTACATCACCAAGAGCTGTATATAAACAATCATTTTTACATTTTCCTCCCTGCATATGAGTTATTCTAATTTATGTATCAGCTACTCAGGTTTAAAGTTGTGCTAAACTCAAAAGAAACAGTGATTATAGGGATGGCTACTAGATCTGCTTTAACCATTTGTCACCTTAGATTTTGGAGGACTTTTTTTTCTTTTCCTTTTTTTTTTTTTTTTTTGCCACAGCTGATGACATTTAGGTTTGAAAGACTTCGTTAAAGAAAACAAAGCCAAACACAGCCAATGCAGAAAAAGGGCAAGCAGTGTTTTGCTCATTTTGCTTTCAGTATTGCTTTTCCTATTTGGAAAAGTCTGCATGCCAAGCTCAGTGAAAACCTATCTCCATTTGGCACAAACCACAACAGCTTTGCTGAAATGAATGGAGTTTACACCTGCTATGGATCTAGTTCAGTGAACAGAAACCTTTGAAACTTTAAACTAACTAGGAATGTGGGCAAAGCAATGTAAAATTATTTTCAAGCTCCTCTGACTGTGGGTACGTATGTGCTCTTACAGAGGTAAGTAACACACATTTCCCATAGAAGAAAGGCAATCAGGTTTGACAAAATAACTGATGAAGAATGCCAAGAAGCTACCAAGTCTGGGAAGAAGATGTGAAATAGTCATCAATGTGTTAATAGTGTTTCTTTAGGAACAAATCCATGAGAAAGGGCAAATTTTAGATTTTCTATGTTTGCTTGCCACTCGCAGAACTCAGTCTAAACCCTTGTGCTATGTAATGGAGAGGTTTCATTCAGTTAGAGAGTTGATGATGTTCCTATCAGCTCTTCACTTCATTAAATTAAAATGGCTGTGGAAGTTGATTTTGAGTAAATCCCAGAAGAACTGGTTAGAAGTGCCAAATATGGGACCTGGTGAAGGAGGAAATTTTAAACAGTCTGAACAGCATAATAAAGGAGAGTGGGCTTGAATCCAGTGGCTTGTTGCCAGCCCTAGCACTGCCGTACTGCATGATCTTGGAATAGCCCCCTCTCCTTTCCATGCCTTACTTCTGTGCTTCCACTTTGAATCATGCCTTCTATAACTGTCCCTCTTTCCAAAGGACTTTGAGGTCTAATGAAATGTAAAAAGTAAAATTGCTCCTGCTCAAGAATTTTGAGACTTTAGACAAAAGAAAACAAAACCTCAAAACCAGAGATTTAAAATTAAATTTATAGTCTAAAACCTAATTTTAAGGTTGAGCTAATTTTAGGTGAGCTACCCTGGGGTTTTACATCAATACCTCAAATCATCCATTTAATGATATTTTTCATAAGACATGCAGTCTATATTTTTAAAAAGACATAACAAAGTCTTGTTGGAGAGATTTGAATAATCTGTAAATTATGGGCATCTACACCCAAAACAATAGCCAGCATCTGGAATGATCTGATGAGCCCAATGTTCATCTTCCTTTCCTGGGCCAAATTAAACATGAAAGTTCAGTGATCCATCCCAGCATATATGAGGACAGCCTATCAGGGCAACTGAGTCAAGTGCCTGTGTCTCACATGACTCAAAGCAAAAGGTAATAACTGATCACACTTTTGGTGAAATCAGGAAGCTGTTGAGAAATAGTGGTTAATGTTCTGTGGTGGAGTATGGCTTTTAATATTTCCCCTGGGAGAATCTGAAAGTCTATGAGAGGACAATGACACATATTAAAGAAAACATCACAGGAACATCTGGGAACACAAGTGTTATTTTTGTCCCTGTGGCAAGGATCTCATTTTGGCACAACTAAATATCCCTTTTTCTCTCAGTTACCATCTGCCTTTTCATAGCAATGTCAGGGATCAGGCCCAGCAGTGAGGATTGTGAGATGATGTAAGATTGTGACTAAATAGTGTTGACTAGTGTTGACATGGGCAAAGTTGGAAGGACAACTTTTGTGCAATGTCTAGGAGATAGGCCTGTTAGTTTGAGCTCAGGGCCAGGGAAGCTCATGGAGCAGATTATCTTCAGTGTCATCATGCGGCACTTGCAAGGCTACCAGGTGATCAAGCCCAGTCAGCAGTCAGGGTTTATGAAAGGCAGGTCCTGCTTGACTAACCTGATCTCCTTCTATGACAAAGTGACACACTGGGTGGACAAGGAAAAGCCTGTGGATGTGGTCTACCTTGACTTCAATAAGGCTTTTGACACCGTTTCCCACAGCATTCTCCTTGAGAAATTGGTTTGGACTGGTGCATGCTTCATTGGGTTAGAAGCTGGCTGGGTAGCCGGGCCCAAAGAGTCATGATAAATAGAGTCAGATCCAGTTGGAGGCCAGTCACTAGTGGAGTCCCCCAGGGCTCAGTACTGGGGCCAGTTCTCTTTAATATCTTTATCGATGACCCGGATAAGGGGATTGAGTGCACCTTCAGTAAGTTTGCAGATGACACCAAGTTAGGTGTGTGTGTCGATCTGCTCAAGGGTAGGAAGGCTCTGCAGGAGGATCTGGATAGGCTGGACCGATGGGCTGAGGTCAGCTGCATGAAGTTCAACAAGGCCAAGTGCCGGGTCCTGCACCTGCGGCACAACAACCCCAAGCAGAGCTACAGACTGGGAGATGAGTGGTTAGAATGCTGCCTAACAGAGAAGGACCTGGGAGTTTTGGTTGATAGTCAGCTGATTATGAGCCAACAGTATGCTCAGGTGGCCAAGAAGGCCAACGGCTTCCTGGCTTGCATGAGAAACATCGTGGCCCGCAGGGCGAGGGAAGTGATTGTCCCCCTGTACTCGGCTTTGGTGAGGCTGCACCTTGAGTACTGTGTTCAGTTTAGGGCCCCTTACTAGAAGAAGGACATGGAAGTGCTTGAGTGAGTCTAGAGAAGGACAACAAAGCTGGTGAAGGGTCTGGAGAACAAGTCTTACATGGAGCAGCTGAAGGAGCTGGGATTGTTCAGTTTGGAAAAGAGAAGGCTCAGGGGCGACCTTACCACACTCTACAGGTACCTTAAAGGAGGCTGTAGTGAGGTGGAGGTTGGTCTATTCTCCCACGTGTCTGGTGACAGGATGAGGGGTAGTGGGCTAAAGTTGCACTAGGGGAGGTTTAGGTTGGATATTAGGAAGAACTTCTTTACTGAAAGGGTTGTTAGGCACTGGAATAGGCTCCCCCAGGAAGTGGTTGAGTCACCATCCCTGGAGGTCTTTAAAAGACGTGTAGATGTAGAGCTTAGTGATATGGTTTAGTGAAGGACTTGTTAGTGTTAAGTCAGAGGTTGGACTCGATGATCTTGGAGGTATCTTCCAAGCTAGATGATTCTGTGATTCTGTGAACTTGGTGGGATGGAGAACAGGGGAGGAAGGCACTAAATGGCAGGGATTGTGAATATACTAGACTAAGTAATGTTAATGTGTTTAAAGCTTAAATCAGCATTTTATTTCTGCCCACTCATTCTTACTGCAACTGCTGAAACAATCAGCATTACTTTGCTGTCAATGGTAACTGCCGATGGCAGGATGAAGCAGGGGTCCTAGTCACATTTTTCTTGAACAGAGTACCCTGCAGTGGCACAGCTCGGACAAACCTACCAGCAGGGATGTAGTCCACAGACCAGTAAAACACTCTTGTTCTTGTTTTGGAGTCTTGGAAAGACTCACTTCTGATACAGACAAAATATCAAAACATCAATAACTCTTCCCTTTTGAAAATAAACTTGTTATAATTCTTTGATCAGTGGCTAGTCAGAACAGTGCTATATATATGCATATCTCCTTCTGACAAACAATTTCCTGTGCCAATATTATAGTCCTCTGATATGCACATTAAATCTAAATTAGTGTATTAAATGTGTTAAATTGTATGAAACTGTCAGCTAACCTGACATTTATCTCACATACCTGTTATAATTCCACCCACAGCTTCAACAGAATCCCTGTTACATTACACTTTTAGTATAGGGAATAAATGTATTTTATACAATGCATTAAAAAAAAAAATTATGACTACATACATATAACTAGATCTGAATATACCACAGATGCAGTGATTATACTCAGAATGATCAACTGAGATTACCTGGGAACTCTGATGTGGGTCAACAATTTCTGCATGTATGTAAAATTGCATGCTCCACTCAGAGCGTGAATTGATTGATGGGAAAGTGTATAGCTATAGAAACATTCACTTATGGATACTTGATGTAAAAGGCATGTAGCCTAAACTCTCTGTCCAATGAAGCAAAGAGGAACTGTTGCATACAACAATAGTTGCAAAATTGCATGTCTTAGTTACTAAAATGAATGTGAATACTTCCATTAATTTGACTGCCAGGAAATTATCCAAAGTAACACCAAAGTACAGTGACAGCCAAAGTCCAAACAAGAACTAATTTATGTAACTGGATTAATTTGATTTATATGGTACCAACACTTAGTTTGACAAAACTGTATGGATGCAATAGGAAGGCAGTTTCACCATTATTCATAGGTTAGAAAGCATGGCAGAGGTAAAGTATTTATCCAAATTAATATGAAAATTCTATTTATTAATGCTTTTAACTAAAACAAAACACAATTTAACCTAATCCATCCACAAAAGGCATCTCAATTGTCCAGGCATTTGTCTTCTAGTAGCAAAGGGATCCAATCACAGCTTCTAAATGAGCAGTGGGAAGACATATTCATGGGGATGGTGCCAGTGGATACTTTCAGCTTGCCTCTGTTAACCATGGCACAGACTTTGAAAGCAAAAAGTGTGGATACTCCTTTCCTTATAAAAAATGAACACTAAGTGAATGAGTGCTGAAAAGGCTTTGTAGAACTGCCACAGCTCTTCCCTCTCCCTTCTTTTCTTTCTCTGTTCCCAAAGGAACCTTGGTTCCTAATGAATCCTTTCTCACCCTTTTTCAAAGGAGGTCTTTTCCATTTTGAGAGCTGCTACTACACTAAGGGCAAAACTACTAGCCTAGCTGACAGAGTCTTTTGTGTGATTTATGGACAGTCCAACTCACAGCAGTCCAGCTCTTCCTCTGACCTTCACCTGTACTTGAGGAGTTCTTCTGAGGATGTTGGAAGTTGCAGAGGTTACTGTGACAGCACGAAAGACTCCTCTGGAGAGAATAGAGGGAACAACACTAATACTTCTGTTTTTGAAATGTCACCTCTCCATTTCACAGCAATGTGATCATATTTCAGAGAATCCTTTCTTGAATATTACTTTTTTTCTATGACCCAGTTAATCACTGGGTGATGGTGGTGGAAAGCAGAGCTTCCACAGAGATGTGTGAATTGGATCCCTTCCCTTACCAAGACACAGTCCGGATAATTTCATTCAGTCACAACACCATCATTCTTTTGTTTGCTATGAAAAAAGTCTGCCTGACCCACTCTGGACCCTATGACTACTAAATTTCAAGATGACAAAGCAGTCTAAACTCAATTTCTCCATGTGATGATCTAAAAAGTTCTAAAGCATTTTCCAAACGACTGCAACACACAAAGTGCCATTAATCACAGCTGACAAGTTCTCCTGAACAGCCCCTGATTGATCCTGGTGTATCCTGATGTTGTCAAACTTTCTTTTTCTTTTGACATCTCTCTGATTGGCATCTCTCTTTAGTGCTTTTGTGACCTTTCTGCTGTATTGATCCACACAAATCACAGGGAAGTGAGCAGTTTCATGAGAGGGCAAAGTTGATAAGAACAGGTCAAATGGTTACTGGGATCTCTGTGCACCACTATTTTAGTGATTGATTAGTGGGAGTGTGGAGGAAGAGCCAAGGACATCAAAATTAGGAATTGATAAGGTCTCAGTCATTAGGTTCTTATGGTCTCTTTTTATGGCTTCTATTAAGTTCCTTATCTTTTTGGGTTGATTAGTAATGAGAATAGACTTTGTCTTGCACACAGATATCATTTTTAACAACAGTTTTACTGAAAAATCTGGTAATTACATACAATGAGCTTGATGGAGGTAGTTCAGTGGAGGCAGGAGCTGGCATTAGAAATCACTTTTGCTTCAGTATAGCTTCCGCATGCTGGGTGATCCCTGGTGGTAAGGATTTCCTCACAGCAGGGAAGCTGAACACTGCTGGGGGCAGAGCTGTGCGTGGAAGCCCCACTTCTGGGTATCTCATAGCACACTGAGGCAGAACCACTAGGCAGAGAATGGTCTTCAGCACAAACCTTCATAAGATCCACACATGCACAAACACCCAGTAAATTATGGAAATGTGCAGAACTGATAGCATCCACCAGGCACACGTGCAGTAGAAAGGGGGAGTATGTATTAGAGTGAGGCTGGAAGAGGGCTGGCTGGAGCTGAATGCACAAAATCCCCAAGCAAAAGGAAACACACCACAAAGTCAGCCCTGCAGAGTTGACACAGCACAGAAAAGTCTTGCTTTAATCTCTTTTCCTCCTTTCCTCCTCATGCATCACTCTAGAAGGCATGCTGTTCAGAAGGATATATTAAGCAGGGAGAACAGGCTAGATGAGAAATGATTTGCAGGCTGGATATCAGAACACCATTTTAAATCTTTTTTTTTTTTTTTTTTTTTTTTCTCCACTTCAAAAGCCTGCATATTTAGTATGGAGAACACATACATAAACATATAGTTGGGTGCATCTCTCTCCTGAAGAGAAAAGTACTTTACAAGTATATTTTATCAGCATTGACCACTGTTGTTAGTTTCTGTGATATATGTGATGCAGATTGGAACATTTTGAATTCATTTGCATCGATGTTGGTTTATAATAAGTATAAATATGGGCTCAGTACAAGAATAACCTCACAGCACTGGGATAATAAGTAATAGACTTTCAAAATGGGAAGAAAACATTTTCTTTAAACCATCCTCAGCCATGCATAGTGTCTAACATTGATGAATACATTTCAGAAGTGTGGTAATGGTCCATATTTAGTTATCAACCAGCTTAGCTGTGCTGTATTTTGCATGAAGATAACTGATTCCTAAATTCTTATGTTCCCACTGAATAATCTCAGTAAATAAACCAAAATATTAATGATAATCTTTGAAAATTCTGATGAAAACAAAAATCAAGATTGCTGGAAAGATTTTTTTTTTTTCATATAGTATTTTATTCCCAGTGCAGCTGTGCCTCTTTCTATCAGATGGAAAAATCATGAGGTTTTTTTTTTTTTTTTTTCTCCTTTCTTAAAACCAATCAAAAAAAAAAAAAAAAAGCCAAATAAACATTATTCTTCAATTCTTCACCTCACTAAGAATATCACTGTCACATCACAGCTCTTCAAAATGGTTCATTTAACTCAGGAATCATTTTTGGCAGGAACTACGTTGATGCTTTTTAGAATGAGTATTAAACTTAGATTTCTGGGAGGTGCATTTGCATTGGTGCTGCTTCTGGGATGGTAAAGCTACACTTGAGTAATCTCCCTGTGGTGGCAGGAAAACCCATCACTCCTTTTTGTTACTACTATGACATCTGAAGCTGATAATGATTTTAATTCCTATTCCTATCAGATATAAGACCTGATAATATCACTCCCACATTATGGGGAACGTGTGGTGGGATCATCACTCTAGCATAGACAAAGGCTAGCAATTTACTGGGCTTTTCTCTTTTGAGCTTTTCTGGATGCTTAGTTGAGATTAACAACCTGCAATGACATTTTCAACACAACCCCATGTCCTACAGCAGAACAAGTCCAGAATCAGATGAGTGTTGTGGTTTACTTAAGATTTATAGTCTGGATTTTAAAGAGTAATAAAAAGTAATGTAATAATATGTGGCATTTAAAAGCCTGGAAGCAAAACTATTCTGATTGTTGTACTACCAATTGTAATTATGTTCTATTATTAAGTAATGAATTTTTAAACTGCAACCTAGATAAAAGACTGGTTGTTTTTTCTGCTTCCATTCCTTTAATCTTCTAGTTTACCAATTTTGTTGTCAGTAAAAAACCTTCTATTGCTTTAGATCTTGAGTAGCACCTGGCACAATGAAAATTCAAGACATGACCTTTTGGGACAGCAACAGGAGAAGTGACAGGCATCTTCAGTGATCTGCAAGATCAGACACATCTGATTATCTCAGGTGCAATGCAGTGTTACCTTGACTGTATTGCTTTCACTTATGGTTTAGCAAAGGGATCCACTCATTCAAGTGCATGTATTTCACTGCCATTTAATGGCAACAACAGAACTTAAATATTCTTCTGATTAATTTCTGTTTGGATATTATTAACTTTCTTTCAAACCTGAAGTTATTTTTTAAATACATGGCTCAAATTAATAGTAAACTTAAAGCTTCATAAGAAGCAGTATAAACACACTTGACACACTTTCATTCCTTTTGTTCACCTATTCGGAACATTCATCACTTCAGCCATTTTTTATTGAATGCTTTTTTGTGTGTGTGATGAGACTTCTTTTAAGTTCAAAGCAGAGAAAAAAAAATGAAATAATGAGATGGACACTATTAGCCGTGAAATATCTCGAACATAATAAGCTAGACCTTGAAATACACTTTCTGAGACAATACATTAAAATGAAATCATACTCTCCCAAAAAGCTTACAGTCTAGGTATTTGGGGGCTTCATAATGAATGAAGGTCAAGCACCCTAGAAATGAATACAATAAATATTGAACCTGAAGTGGGCTGCTTTTATTTTAACTCTGAAGGAGGACTTGTGTGACTACAAACAGGCTCACTTTTTCTTGGCTATATCAATTACTCAGACAAAAAAAAAAATATATATATATATATATTTTATATCTTGCTTCTCTTATTTTACATGCTGTTGTTTACTGAAAGGGTCAATACAGTGAAATTAACAAGTGTTTTTAAATCCCCCAAAATATTACCTCTCTGTGAGCAGAGGAGTTTTGTCATTTGCCCTTTATATATTTTAACAAATTTCAAAGTGCTTGTAGTTGAATGTCAAATCAAAAGTCCAAATACATCGCCTCTACCACTGGCTAGCAGGAAATAGCTCAAAGAAAGGGGCAAAACAAATTTGGTTTAACTCATACATCTGAGTTTTCCCAGGGACAGGAAAATCAGTACTTCAACAAAGTGAAGGCTCCATAACTTTTTAATCTGATATTAAGTAGTAATTGACACTTTTTCATCATCTCCTGCCTGTTTGCAAAGTCTAAATTCCAGGGGAAACTCTCCTCCTGGAACTAGTTCCTTCACTCAGTTGTACTGGGTGCATGGCAAGAACCCAGCATATGCATCATTTGCAGGT
Source organism: Heteronetta atricapilla (assembly GCA_011075105.1). Classification (NCBI taxonomy): domain Eukaryota; kingdom Metazoa; phylum Chordata; class Aves; order Anseriformes; family Anatidae; genus Heteronetta; species Heteronetta atricapilla. The sequence goes on from CM021763.1 coordinate 5,075,488, forward strand.
GTCTGAAAGTCTTGCCTACCTTTATATACCACCTTGTTGCATATTCCCCACATTTTCCCCCTTTTTTCCTCTTTCATGTGTAGTTTTCTTAATTTACTCTTTCTTATTGTCTCAACTTTTTATACTTTCCCAAGGATGATAAAGAATGACAGTGTTTAAGAATGCTATGTCTCTCAATACAAAGTTTCTTTCTATCTCTTCCTTCAAAGAGACTCACCTACCTTTTGTTCCTCACCATGCATAGATGTCCCCAGACTTCACAAAGAAGGAGCTGTGACAATATCTACCATTTTCTGATCAGAAGTATCAGAATGTCTTTAGGCCTAAGCATCCAATACACCAACAGTAGGGGAAGCTCCCTTATTTATCCTTTCTCTACATACCCTCATTAATAGGAAGTGAGAATCATCTAGTTCAAGGAAGTGAGGCTTCAAATTCATCTTAATCATTATTTAACTGTGACTAGATTTCAGCTGTGTTCCAGCTCTAATTCAGCTTCAGATGTTCTTTATTCTCCCTGAAAATTCCCTCTAGGATAAGGCACTAATAACATTTTTAAGCATACTTTGTTTCTCATTTTTCAGTTGGTAGATTGTACATTATGATTGCAAAAGCAATGTGCCCTCAGACCCATTTGATGGAGATTTCCATAAAATATTATATATGAACTACCATTTTAAATGAAAATGCAAAGATCATTGCATTTCTAATCTGGTGGCACAGGTCATGAGGAAAAGAGACAGTAGGTGTAAACTGAAACAAGAGAGGTATAGACATAATATTCTATGCACTTTTTCTTCTAGATACATACTTTTTAATGTTTCATTTCTTTTCCCTTTACCTAAGTCTTTCTGTACATGGGATCTCTGTGGGTAAGATAAATCAGGTATGATTATACAACGGCATGCAATGAAATGGAGAGACAAGGCAGGGAGTAACAGCAGCACTTTGTATGCAAGTGACAGAGCATGTCTTTGGTCTTCAGCAGAGCTATGTGTTGATTTACAGTTTGTTAGAAAAGTTTTGTAAAAACCTTTGCAAAGCTTACATTACATGGGCTTGTGCCTCTCAAGACACAAGCTTGTCTAAACATAGAAATAAATCTGAGGTTAAAACCAAATGAATTTGAAATTAGATACGAGAAAAACACACATACACATCCGTACATATCCCACACAGTTTGTGTTCAACAAACTGCTAGCTGAAAGGGACATCTCTCTAAGTTGGAATGCCTCCAGAAGTGGAAGATATCTTAACTTAATAAGATTTTTTTTTTTATTATTTTTATTTTTTTTTAATGTATGAAGAAGTGTGTCTGTAATTTTGTAGCTTGTATTACATATGACAGACTATGCAACTTGATGGTCAAACTGCCTCTTGAAATTGCATGATTTTTGCCCACTATGGGGTATAAGTTTGGAATTGTTGTTATTTCCTAAACTTAACAGAACAATTCTTAGTGAAATATCCAAACTGGGGCACCAAAAGTTATGAAGAATTGAAAGACCTTGCCACAGAATTGAACCAAAAAAAAAAAAAAAAAAATTGAAACCAGATGGTATTTTCCCCTTTCTTCGTATCTTTCTGAACATTTTAAATGGAAAGACAAACCTGTGGACTACATCTAGGAAAGAGTTATGGATGACAATCTTTAACTTAGGCTCAGATCCTCAAAGGGACTTGGCACAATGACACAAATGCTCTCACACTTTTTTTTTTTTTTTTTTTTTTTTTTTTTTTTTATCATGAACAACATGGTCACTGTTTTTGTGTTGATGTTGAAGTTCACAGTCTTGTGAAGACAGCAATGATTCAAAAAATGCTTAACCAGGCTTTTCCATTCTTTTGAACTTGACAGGTTGCAAACATACTTGAGAAGACAGAACACTAATCAACAGCATTCAAACATTGCTGACAAGGGAAATCTCTATTCCTTTCTTTCCTTCTGTTTTTTTTTTCCGTTTCTCTGTCTCTCTCTCTATCTTTTTTTTTTTTTTTTTTTTTTTTTTTTTAATATACTGTGATGTCTGAAGGTTAAAAAGAAGACAGGGAGAAAGTGAATAAGATGTAGACTGATTCCAGCCCACCAGTGAAGGCATAGTTCTCAGGGAAGTCTTAGATGCTGAAAGCAATTTCTTTATTTTGCACTAAGGAACCATTAGATAAAAAAGATGAAATATGAAACTGAGATCTGGAAATACTCCTGCTAGCATAGTATAACAAGAATGATATAGCGTATCATCTAACATGTGACGATACCTACATTGCAGTGCTTTTTATCAGTTTTAGGGTTTGGTAGATTCTACTTGATATATCAAATATATATTTTTTTACAATATTTTTATAGTATACGGTAAAAAATCAGAGGGTTCAATAAACAGTCCTTTCCTACTTCCTGTTTATGCAAATAAGTCTCCTGTGCTATGTTTGGAGAAAATAAGCAGTCTTCAGACTAACATATTTTCCCCTGACAAAATGGTACAATTTTGCTCATATTCAAAACATATGAATTTGATTTTCTCTGATTAGATGGGAAAGTTTCTTGAAGTTATTTAAACCCAGTACAACAATATGACACTTTCCCTCCCTTCTGCCATCAAATCAAGAATGAAGATGTTAGTTTGGGGAGCAATCAGGCAATCTAAATTATTCAGATCCAAAAGTTTTGAGTTAGAATAGTTTTTCAAATTCATTTGTATCTGGATTACAACAGGCTCAACCCATGTCAGTCTAATGAAGCTCCTGCTGAAAATCTCAGCTGGAAATTCAGAGAATCAAGTCTATCCATCATCTCAAAGTCATGATTATTTCATAAGCAATGCTCAGCGTTCAGTCAAGTCTTTAACTCATTATTCGAATTACCACAGTTTAACCATGCAGGCATTTTTTAGAAGAACTCATGCTGAACATACTTGAAGAAGCTAAAACCATTAGCAGAACAAACAGAACAAAAGACTGTGTCCTGACACCACAATAAGGTATATTTTAAATATTCACAAAGGATACAGATGCAGATTTCTCATCACATATTGGAGCACATCCAAAGCCTCTAGGAAGAATATTAATAACCTCTTCTCTTGCATTTCTGTTGGAGGAGTAGCTAAATTAGTTTCAGTGTGCTGTCTTTTCCTTATCTATTATACATTTGAGTGGTTACACTTTGTTTCTGAAAGTGCACATGGAAAGATATGCATTAACAATGTAACTGTACACAGGGGATCATATGGGCACCCTATAGCAAGTGTCTTGAGCTGATGTAAACAGGTATGCACTTGAGTGTATATGCTCTTTGCTACTTTCACCCTTTCCCTATACTGCTTTATGCACTGAGAACCATCAAATGAAATTGGTTGGAAGATACAGCCAACCCATTCAATTTTATGTGGTAAATAGAGTGAAATGAGAACACAATATAAAGAAGGATTGAAAAGGTTAAAGGAATGGCAAACTGGAAGTATGGGATGCTGGTGAGGAACCTAAGCAATGTGAGAAACTGCAGCTCCAGCTAAGAAAACAGAAGTGGGACAAGATCTCATTGTGATCACAAAGACATGGTGGGACAGTTCACATGACTGGAATGCTGTCATGGAGGGCTATGTCTTTTTTAGGAAAGACAGGCTGGGGTAGTGAGGGGGTGGGGTTGCCCTTTATGTGAGGGAGCAATTAGAGTGTACCCAGCTCCACCTGGGGGAGGGTGAAGAACAGGTGGAGAGCTTGTGGGTGAGAATTAAAGGGTGGGCTGATATGGGGGATACTGTTGTGGGGGAGTACTACAGGTCACCAGATCAGGAGGAGGAGGCCTTTTTTAAGTAGCTGCTAGCCGTTTCATGATCACTGCTGATGGTCCTCATTGGGGATTTCAATTACCCAGACATCTGCTGGGTAAACAACTTGGCCAGGCACACACAGTCCAAATGGTTCCTACAATGAGTTGAGGACAATTTCCTGATGCAGGTGGTGGAGCAGTCGATAAGGTGGGGGGTGCTTCTGTACCTTGTTCTTACCAACAGGGATGGGCTTTTTAGGGATGTGAAGGTTGGGGGCAGCTTGGGATGCAGTGACCATGAGATGGTGGAGTTCCAGGTGGAACTAGGCAGAGGAAGTAAGGCTAAAAACAGGATTGCTATCCTGGACTTTCAGAGTCAACTTCAACCTCTTCTGGGAACTGCTTGGAAGTATCTCATGGGCTAAGTTGCTTGAAGGCAAGGGTGCTTGTGAGAGCTGGGCTACGTTTATGCAGTGCTTCTTCTGAACTCAGGATTGGTGCATCCCAAAGAGTAGGAAATCAGGGAAGGGGGGCAGGAAACCTGTGTGGATGAGCAAGGAGCTCATCAACAAGATCAAAAGGAAGAGGAAGGTCTATGAAATGTGGAAAAAAGGGTCTGCCCTCTCGGGAGGAGTATAGAGGTGTTGTCAGGGCCTGCAGAGATGTGATGAGGAAGGCAAAAACCCACCTAGAGCTGAGGCTTGCAAAAGAGGTAAGGGATAATTAGAAGTTTTTTTTTTTTTTTTTTCTTTAAGTATGTAAACAGCAAAAGGAAGACTAGGGATAATGTGGGTCCCTTGCTGAATGAGGGGGGTGTCCTGGTCACAGGAGATGCCGAGAAGGTGGAGATACTGAATGCTTTCTTTGCTTCAAGGACTCCCTCCCAGGACTCCTCGCCCCTAGCAAGAGGACAAAGGGTCTGGGAAATGGAGCTCTCCCCTGGTTGACAAGAGTGGTTCAGGAGTGTCTGAGTGAGCTCAATGCACACAGATCCATAGGTCCCAATGGGATGCATCCATGTGTGCTAAGGGAGCTGACAGAGGTGATCTCAGAACAGCTGTCTGTCATTTTTGAAAGGTCCTGGAGAAGGGTGAAGTGCCCGGAGACTGGAGGGTAGCCATTGTCACTCCAGTCTTCAAGAAGGAGGATCCAGGACACTACAGGCCAGTCAGTCTCACCTCTGTCACTGGAAAGGTGTTGGAGCAGCTTGTTCTGGATGCCATTTCCAAGCAATTGGAAGAGAAGGTTATGAGGAGTAGTCAGCATGGATTCACCAAGGGGAAGTCATGCTCGACCAACCTGATTGCTTTCTATGATGGCATCACCAGCTGGGTAGATGTGGGGAGAGCAGTGGATGTTATCTACCTTGACTCTAGCAAGGCTTTCAATACTGTCTCGCATGACATCCTGCTAGCAAAGCTGAGAAAGTGTGGGACAGACAAGTGGACAGTAAGGTGGATTGAGAATTGGCTGACTGGCTGAGCTCAGAGGGTGGTGATTGGCGGTGCAGAGCCCAGATGGAGACCTGTGATTAGCGGTGTTCCCCAGGGGTTGGCGTTGGGTCTGGTCTTGTTCAACATCTTCATTGATGACCTTGATGAGAGAACAGTGTCTGCCCTCAGCAAGTACACCAACAACACAAAGCTGGGAGGGGTAGCTGACACACCAGAAGGCTGTGCTGCCATTCAGCAAGACCTAGACTGGCTGGAGAGATGGGCAGGAAGAAACCAGATGTGGTTTAATAAGAGCAAGTGTAGAGTCCTGAACCTGGGAAGGAACAACCGCACATATCAGTACGGGCTGGGGGGTGACCTGCAGGAGAGGAGCTCTGAGGAGAAGGACCTGGGGGTCCTGGTGGATGACAGGTTGACCATGAGCCAGCAGTGTTCCCTGGTGGCCAAGAGGGCTAATGGGATCCTGGCGTGCATTAAAAGGAGTGTGGCCTGCAGGTCAAGGGAGGTGATCCTCCCTCTCTACTCTGCCCTGGTCAGGCCTCACCTGGAGTACTGTGTCCAGTTCTGGGCTCCCCAGTACAAAAAAGACAGGGATCTCTTGAAAAGAGTCCATTGGGGGGCCACAAAGATGATACAGGGCCTGTAATATCTTCCCTATGAAGAAAGTCTGAGAGACCTGGGTCTATTCAGCCTGGAGAAGAGAAGACTCAGAGGGGATTTTAGCAATGTATATAAATACATGAGGTGTGGGAGACAGAAGGATGTAGCCAACCTCTTCTCAGTGGTTTGTGAGGATAGGACAAGGGGCAATGGCCATAAAATGGAGCACAGGAAGTTCTGCACCAACATGTGAAAGAACTTCTTCACGGTAAGGGTGACAGAGCACTGGAACAGGCTGCCTAGGGAGGCTGTGGAGTCTCCTTCTCTGGAGATATTCAAGGCCCATCTGGATACCTACCTGGGCAGGCTGCTCTGAGGATCCTGCTTTGCAGGGGTGTTGGACCTGATGATCTTTTGAGGTCCCTTCCAACCCCTACAATTCTGTGATTCTGTGAATGGAGAAACAGTTAAATCTCTCAGGAAATGCAGAAAAAGGTCACTTCTGTTTGAACTATGCCCTTCTAGAGTTTAGTGAACAGGTCAATTAATAACACCTATCACTCCTTAAAAGTGGGTTAATCATCTATGGGGGATAATACTGTATGTATTTCAAACTGTAATTACCTAACACGATGCTCTAACAAGGTTCATTTTCTATCATGCCATCTACTATAAACGTTTCCCATGTGATATATATATAACATGATTTGACTTTTGAGAATCTTGTAGACTACTACTATCTCCTAGGATACATTTTAAAAAAGAGACTAGAACACATGTAAAAAATATTAAAAGAATGTCATATAAGTTGGCCACATACATTCAGTTAATAAATGATGGCTTAAGTTAAAAAGTAATCATAACAGCTGTCAGGAAAGGTTTATTGAGCTCTACATTAAAATAGTGCAGAACTTCACAGGCAGAAAAAAATATATCTTCTATTCAGCTTGAACAAGAAACTTCACAACTTTGTGGTTTGCAGGAGACAAAAAAAAAAAAAAAAACAAACAAAAAAAAAAAACCTTCAAAACTTCTCCAAAATACAAGACTATTCACTAAGGCTACAGAAAAAATTACCACCATCTGTTATCAGTATAGAGCATATAACACAACCAAGGAATTCTGTTTCTAGGCAGAAGGAAGTGTACCATCTACTGCTATAAGAAAATCATGCTCACTGGGAATGAATATTCTAAATATACTAAATATTCTGTTTGAGGTAGCTCTGGTATGAGGCTAGGGATTTGCCTTGAGTCATCTCTCATTCCTGTCCAGAAATCACATTGCTAGGGAATAAAACAGTCTGAAATGTTAGAGACTCCTTGCAGAGGGGATTCAGCCTTATTTGTTCTGTATTCTAGCAATTTCTCAGTCAGAGCACCGAAGAGAGTATTTGAATTCCAGATTTGTGATTCAGTCTGGCTTGACTATTTACTCGTGTTTCTTGTCAGAACAGACTTAAAGCATGAATACCACCATCACTAATGGAGTATCTCTGACAAAGCTCCTGACCCAACTCCCTCAATTTGTAATCTAGAACTCTTATTGGCTAAACCATCCTTTTTTTTTTTTTTTTTTTTTTTTTTTTTTTTCCCTACCAAGTGTACTCTCCCAATTTTAAAGTACTTCATGATTTGCAACAGCCTCAAGCTTGTGGGTGAAAGTGTGGGTTACTGTACCCTGAAAGTCTTCTTGTCACATTAACATCTTTTTTTTTTCTTCTTCTTTTCTTTTTTTTTTTTTTTTTTCTTCCTTCCATGACTGTTGCATGCAAAATACTATTTCTTGGAACTAGAGCCAGAAACTTCTCTTTTCTCTCAAAGGAGAATGTTATAACCTTTGGTCTCCCCCTAAACCAGAAATTTCTTCTCTAATGGGTCAAAAATATCTTTCCTCAGAATACTCTGTATATGCCAGGGACATATCCAAGAGCAGGCTAGACATGGACAGAAGAAGGGACTGAGTCTAGGAGTCCCCTTTCTCACTTTTTGAATCTCTAACTCATGTACTGTTCTGTTCCCTCCTTCTCAACGAGCTTTGAAAGAGGAGACTGGTATCTTGTTCAGTTGTTGGAAGAAAGATCAGAGGAACCTACCTGCAGAAGAAAGCTCTGAATTGTAACTTCCTTTGAGCAGGAAAGTTGTAGAGAAAGGCTTCGGAGAGGGAGAATTTGAGATGTCACCTCCTCAATATATAGAAACACTGTTGGGAAACTTTTGGCTCCTCTTTTCTCAGCTTGCTGGCTGATTTAAATCTCCTTCCAAAGTGTCTTAACTCTCTTCCTCCCTTGTACATTGAAGGTGGAGACCTTAATCTGTGATATAAATCCCATCCTGCAGAAAATTAAATCAGGATAAAATGGAAGGGAAATTAGACTTTCATCTTTCCCATATAATACTTTCTTACCTCTTAAAATCATGATGGAGATATTCAGAAAAACATATATTATACTACTTTAATAGCAAACACCTAAGTACCCATAATTTAATGAAGCTTTACCCTAAAATCAGAGAAAGTACATATGAAATAAATTGTGCATGGAGATGGGAGCAGGATCACTTCCTTAGAGTAATGAAAAGGTTACAGCAGACGAAAAGAAGAAACAGTTTAGTGCTTTAGCTCAGATTCAACTTAATTTCAGGTATCAACTTAATGCTGGCTTTTGCAGTCATCCTGCATACTCAGCAGAGAGAAACAAGTCTCTCTAGGTTTTGACATGATGGCTTCACTCTCTACTATGAGATAGGGAAGTATACAAGACTGAGTCATCATATAAGAGAATTGTCCTTGGTCTCTGGTCTTCTCCATATTTCTACAGCAAAGTTGGCACAAACAGGGCATATATATATATATATATATATATATATATATATATATATATAATATATATATATACGTTTATTGCCAAATATCTTTAAGAACACCAATATACACGTTCTGCATTACAATGCTGAAGTAACTCTGTAATAAGGGAACATTGGTTTTTAAGCACTAGAAATGTCCCAAGGGAAACACATTGCTAACAGTTAAATAAGAGTGACTGAGTTACTCTATTTCTATCCACCACTCTTCCATCCAAAATCTAGCAGGAAAAAAAGTTAAAGATTGTTAGTTAGCAATCATGGCACTCTGACTGATTTGTCCAGTCGCATACATTTCTGTAGCTGTTTCCTTGTTACCACAAGTCACCAAACCATAGTCAAGGAGAGATGAGTCAAATTAATCTACACTTGAGGCAATACAATCTAAATATTAATTGAATTGACTGAAGGTGGGTTTCAGTTCTGAAGAGTTGTTGAGTTGTTCTCTAAAATTGCTAAAAGAGTATAACTGCCTAAACAAAGGTGTCTGGGATTGTTTGAATGCCCTAGATTACTCTGCAGGTCATCCAACTGCTGTTCCAGAAGGCTTTTAGTCCCCAGTGACCCTGCGTTATACCTGCCAAACCCATGAAGACATTTTAGGTAGATACTTTAGGACATCTAAAATGGTACTGGACAAATGAGGCAAATTAGTTTATCTTCAGGTCTCCATTGACAGCAATGAAGCCAGTCTTCTAGTTCCTAAATGACACATATGTTAGATGCTTAAATTAGAGGCAAAATATAGACACAAATGCAAACTCAACTGACTTGCCCAAGACAAGAGAGGAAGTGTATCTCACAGTAGGAGCTAAACTGTTGTTTCACCAAGTGATGCAGTCTTAGACATGAAGGCTTCCACCTTGCCACCACAATCTACTTCTAGCACAAATTAGTTGTGTTTAAACTACTGACTCATGGTTTTAATGGCTGATGTTAAGACTGTAATAAAGAAGGTAGTTAGACTGTTAGTATTATAATGGTGAAGCATGGTGTATTTCATCATTAAAATTCAAGAAAATTCAAGAAAACTTGCTTTGTAACAATGCAAAATATGAAAATTAGATGAAATAGTTAATTTGTTTTATTAGGTTGCTTGGTTGCTTGTGTTTGTAGACACCTATTGCTAAAAAACAAAACAACAACAACAAAAAAAACCTCACAAGATTGTTATTATGGAAAAACAGCACCTTTGGGTGTGCATCTTGGTGGGAATTATTTTCCAAGACAACATGCTCTGAGTCCATAGAATTTAATACAATAATTCACATATTTAACTTGAAGAATAATTTTTTAAGCTAGTGCTGGATCAGGGTCCCAAGTCGTTTGGATTATATGTGAGCATAAAATGAGCCTGCAATTTCTGTGCTGGAGAATGCAGTAGTTTCCAAAATGATTGGGATCCCATTTGATGGGAGTAGTGGTAACTGGTTGCAGAGGGCTGGCTTGGAAATCTGAATAAATCTTGTGGAGAAGTGGGACATCTTCATTTGACAGAATCACACTTACATTTAGGGTTTTGATGTTACCTACAGAGAAACAATCAAATTAATTTTGCACCTGCACTACCAAATTGGTAACATTTTAAGCGGAGGCCAGCATTAAGTGCAGAGCAAACACCCACCCTGCAAGCAGTCCTAAGAGGCAAACAGACTGGATCAAGTAGGTTGAATCCAAGCTGCTGAACAGCTTGCTTTGACATGCAGGGTCCTTCACTGTGAAAGGAAGATTCCTACTGAAATCGTTGACAGCTCTCAAGTACCTCTAGTGCCTCTCCACCTAGGGAAGGGACTTAACCTTTGCATTGCTGTGACACCTTGAGAAGAAAGGCTCTGAAACTGGAAGGAGAGATCAAAGCAGAAAATAAGCCACTTGTGTCAGTAAAAATGGCTGAGGAGAAGAGAGGGAAAAATTGTGGACTTTGGGGGAAAACAAAATAAAACAGAAAGAACTTGAGCATATGGCTCCAAATCTGTAAGTATGCACATATTCCTGTTTCTGCACTAGCAAATGATCTTATTAACACCCAAGGATGCTGCTGGTACACAACACCTTTGCAAATCTGTGTCCAATTTTTAATGTTATGATATGGTCTAGGCCAGAGCCCATGAACCATCTGGATGAGCTAATAAAACATGCATCATTTTATTTATTTTTATTTATTTTATTTTATTTATTATTATTATTTTATTTTATTTTATTTTATTTTAAATTAATATTTTATTTTATTTTAAATTAATATTTCATTTTATTTTATTTAAAATACTTAAACTGTTCCACTTGCTCTTTGCAGTGTCTTTATTATTTGGTCCAGGGTGTAAAACTGAATCTGTATGATTAAAGATAACTATTTGTTTTACTTTATATTTTCCTGTGTCCAATCTTCCTCTATGGAATAAACTCCTAGAATGCCTCCTGGGATCTTTTTTCCTTCTCACATTTTTTAATTTGAAAAATCTAATGTTTTTTTTTATTTGTAGGTTTCAAAGCTGTAAATAAATGCCTTAAATTGTGAATACATGTGAGAGACATTTGGGTGTAATATATGCACATAGGGTATCCAAAATGAACAAAGATCAATGCTGAGTATTGATAGCAAGTAGCATTTGAGTTCAAAATTTATTCTGGTCAGTCCTGCTCCCCAGTTGTCAGGCCTATCCCCTCTTAAATTACACAAGAGTTGAATCCAACCTGTGTTCTAGTGAATTGCCATAAAAATTTTACAAACCGTATCAATATAAATCATCTGGTGTTTTCTGTAATTGATGGAGAAGCAGGATGAATGTACCTGCAGAGTAATTTCCACCTCGTCTGCAGCTGGTACAAGACATTCAGCATAAATGAGATGCATGCTGAAAGGCAGAAAAAGCAGGTACTAACCTCACAGATAGCATCTGATAAATACAAGAAAGCTCAGTGTCTTGTGAAAACAAACAACAAATCCAAACTACCACCACCACCACCAAAGAGAAATAGTTGTGAAATGTTTTCATCTGATTTGTGTCAACGTGGAGCAATGCTGGGGCCTTACGATGAGGTGTGACCTTCTGTCTTGCACATCCTTGTATAACCATGAGACTGGGGGGGGGTGGAGGTGGTTAACCTCTTCCTGTGTTCTGCAATGATCACCTGACTGGACTGGCTTGGACCAGTTTTGTGGCTGGCCATGCAGTGTTAAGCAGAAGTGTTTAGGGGGAGCATGAATGAGGTATGGGGTTGAGAAGATTTGAGAAGATTCCGGAAGATGAAGAAGGCATGCTCAGAAGAGGACACGCCCACTAATGAATATGCATTAGTAGAAGGGATATAAACCATATAAACCAAGAATGGGAACTGTATGGTGTGCGTCTTGGTGGAGTAGAGACTCCTGGTGCACCCAGCGCTGTTTGCTTGCCTTTTTTCCTTTATTCCTTTAATAAATTGCTAACTTTAATTGGTATCCTATTTGGGACTCAATCATTTATCACTTAGTGTACAAGGTCTAATAAGTTGGCAGACAAGAAGAAGGGTGAAAATTAGACCAGCTCCATGGTCAGCACAGCTTCTTAATTGGGAAAAAATATATATACATATCATTTTATACCTACAATTGGATTATTTATGTGTCACTCACCACACATTTCCACACGTTTGCACAGAATTATTTATCTTTTCCTGGTAATTAGAGATTCCCTTCCTCACTGTTTAATGTGGCACCATATCGATTAGGTTTCCAAAGCATACCACTCCAGAAATATTTATATGGTTGTTTCAAATATTTACAATAACTAACTTTGCAAGAGTAATATAATTTTGAAAATATAATACCAGTCAATAGCAGTAAAGGTTCTGCTAATGGCCAGAACTCCTTGTACCATGGGAATAAGTTGCTACTAACAACTTATCACCTGAAGGCCCTATCTCCAAGTTGATATAAACTGGCACACAACCAAATTTCAGTGCTCACTGGAGCTATACAGAGTCATCACATTTGAAAGTCTATGTGCTAATTACTATGACAGTAGAGCTGGATAGAGCACAAGCAAAATCCCTGCAAAATAGCAAATTGTTCTGGAAGTTTTTCATGATACAGGAAACCAAAATTACTGCTCCCTTTCTTTCCAGAGAACTTCATCCCACTGCAGAAACAGTCTGGATCAACAAGTACTGATTTGATTCTATGCAACATCGGACCTCAAAGAAGAGAGAGATTAAACTGGTTTTAATGAAGTATAAGAATACAATTTTTAGAAATATTTGGAATTTTATAATAAAATTATTACCTCTATCAATATCATGTTTTCTCATTCCTGTATCACCTAGACAAAAAACAGTCACAATTTTAGCTTTTAGAATAGTAATCAGAATTAGAAATAATAATAATAATAATACTGATATAATCCAAAATTAGTGGGAGATTTTATACCAAAACCTGGAATGGCATACTTATCCAGTGCTTTCACTGAGAAGTGAATTCCCCTTTTAAAGATACTAGCATAACATGTAGTAATTATAGAATTTAATTGTTAGGGTTTTGTCTATTAAACCAATATAAAGACAAGAAATATACTGCTTCTACCTGAGTAGAAGCGCCTTTATAAATGTCAAGGAAATGACACCTTTTGCATAAATCTACAATTTCTAGACCACAAAAATTATAAGAATAAATGAAGTCTAAAAGAACGAAGTCTACGATCTGTCAGAACAGCAAGTGATCGAAGCTTTACTGGCTCTATTAATAAATGAAAGAAGATCCTAACAACTCTTTAGTACTAATAGGATTAAGTTAATTTATATCCAGATGAATTTATAGATCTATTTGCAGACTCTCAGTACATACCATAATGGTTGTGGAAAGGACTTCCTTGTTTTCCAAGTTGAGGGCAACCTTTACATTATGTAGAGGCTTTTGGTTACCTAAAAGACATGCACAAGACAGAAAACTCAAAACTGTGGTCTGAATTTTTGGCAGGGTTTCAAGTCAGATGTTCAAATGGTAGGCCTTTTGTTCCATGAGCGTAATGTGCAAAATGCTATGGACAGATTTGACAAAATCTTCTCAAGTTTCTGCAGTAGAATTGCATCAAGAGAAAAATCTTTCTCCCTTCTAGTTGATGGAAAGCAATAGTTGATCATTAAAAGCTTGTTCTTATAATGATAATTGACCATTCCAAAAAAAAAAAAAAAAAAAAAAAAAAAAAAAAAAAAAAAA
>CM021763.1:5089459-5100742 GCA_011075105.1 Heteronetta atricapilla
GTTATAAACTCTTTCAGCAAGAATTGATTAATCTAGTTGATTAGAGGCATCAACAACTTTGAAGTTTGACCTAAAACTCCAAATAGATTTTTTGCTGTCACTGTGTCAAAGAATTTGATGCATTTAGTAATCTGTAACTAGGTGGTGAAGAGCAAAAATTTACAGGGGGTGTTAAATACATTTAAAGATTACTACACTCCTTCAATAGGTCTGAAATTTGGAAGTGTCAGTTTTTCATAAGAATGTTAAGACTGAAGAAATTTTCAATATTTATAATGTATTCAAGATAGCTAATTTGAGAATTTGAACTAAAACAAAAAAAAAAAACCACCATGTGATTCTTCAATGTTTTTGAAATCCCTACTACTTATTTTAATATTATGTTTTAGTTCAAATTCTCAAATGAAGAAATCATTTGTCTTCTGTTTCTGATTTAAATTAAAAACATATGTATTTCAATGTATGTATAATGCAGCTAGACAAAATACATTATATTTTAGAGGGAAACATACATGGAGGGAAAATAAATACAAATTATTCAAAGATAAACCTGCAAAAACACAAATGAAATTCAAGAAATATGAAGTAACAAATATATAGTGTAGAAGGAAAATAATGTATGGCCTTGTTTTTAGACAGAGATTTAGACAGAGATTTATATATTTGTAAAGCAAACACATTGTAGGAAAGCACAAAAAAAATAGTGTATGCACACAGGTACACATGTGTATATTTAACAAAAAAAAAAAAAAAATAGATTTTTAGAAACCATGTACAAAAAAGCACCTACTTCAATAGGTGGCTACATCCAGTGACTGGAAGACTCTCTTAACCATGAATGAAAGCCTCGTGATTTTCAGGTTGAGCACATCATGATAATGGGGCAAATTTTGCTTGATTTTGTAGAGTTTACTTATAACACTTGATGATATTGAACACATGAAAAAAACAAAAACTATATATACAAAATATAATTACAAATTCAAACATATGATGTGATGAACATCAAGGTAGAACAAAAATATAATCAAACAGTTGTGAAGATGCATAAAGAGAAATGTAAGCTAAAATAAAAACTAAAGGAAATACATTTTTAACAAGTCAATAAGACAAATTCACAGCAAGAACAATATGGAAAAAAAAAAGCTGGAAAAGAAGAAAGGAAGAACATGTTTCTGACATTGAAAAATTAAAAATATTTGTGAAACCAGATCTACAGTCCACAGTGGGCATAGATTTGTTTATGTATGCTGAAAAATATACATACTGGTTCTGGATTATTATTCTTATTATCCAGAAATAGTACTGTGTTAGAGAATACAGCTGTTAAATGTAATCTCAGATATAAAATTTATATTTGCTACCAACTGTGGTAATGATGGATAATAGACTACAATTTGATTGTACGAGTTTATGTGTATTGGCAGATGGTATGGTCTTAAATCCTACTTGGAGTCTAAGGTAGCCACAGTGTAATGGTATTATGAAAAATGTTTTAGAATAATGTTAAATAGTTTAAAATGATGCTTTAAAACCTACAAGTCAAGTTCTGATCCCTATTTGACACTATTAAATTACAAGGTGGCATCCCAGAAATAACTGTGAGGTAACATAATGTTTAAGAGAAAACATGGACTTTGGTTTCTTAGTCATGAGACCATTTAGCTTATGAATCAGGGAGTTGAACATTCTTGTAAAAATCAAGAAACTAAAGGATCATATGAACCATATGATGCCACTTCACAGCATGTTTCTTTGATAAGGAGAGCAGAATGTGTATATATATATGCATATATATATATAAAAGAAGAAGAACAAGCCTTCAAAGATTCCTAAAATTTCTAAAATATGACACAGAGAGACCTTGGAGAAGCTAGGAGATCAGGAAGTGTCAAAGGAAAAGTCTGCAGAACATTTCAGAGGCTGAAATCTTGAGATGTTTCTCAAGGAGAGGAAAGCTACCCACTTAGGGAATGGCTGAGAAATACTAAATGTTCAAGTCACTAAGACCTATTTCTTCACTGAAGAAAGGCAATAAAACAGGAAAGGGGCCCATGAAGAGGGATAGGTTATGGTATACTAACCCCTAGAATACAAGAGTAATATCCAGGTTGGCTCTAAAAGTGAGGTGTTATGAGGAACCTGAAAACATACCCAAGCAAAAGAAACACATCGAGACACTGGGACAGCCTTTCATCCCTTTCACAGGCCTTTTACTGTCACCTTCTAATATAAAGAGCATAAGTACCTTTAATATCATCTCTATCGACAATTCCTATGTACTTTTAATAAAAAACATATTCTATTGGACTACAGATTTTATATATAAAATTGTGGTAAGTGTGTGCATTTCTCCATCTACATCTATAAATTTTATCCCCACAAATATATATATATGTCACATGTATTTCAGCTTCTGAACCTGAGCAGAAATATTATTGTGGCTTTGGAATACAGAGAAATTCAATGAAATTGATGAAACCTGACAGGTGTTAATAAACACTAGCAAAGAAAATAAACATATTTGTCACTGGAAATGTTGAATTCAACCATTTCAAGTTATTATTCTATTGAAGTTCCAAAAATCATAGTTAGAGGGCTTATTTGTAGGGATTTGGAAGACATGTGGACTGGATTAATAATTTGTAAGAAAAAAATCAAAATTAAGAAAAAGTTCAGAAGTGACTTAGCCATTTAAGATGTGTTTGAACACTTTGAACACTTTTATTATAAAGAAACAACCAAAAAAGGGAAATAATATCTGGCATTTATATTGCTTTATTAATATATATATATATTATTTTTTTTAATGTGATATAGAGACATAGACCTCTCTTGCTTATGTTTCAGTGTCTGTTAATCTACAAGAAGAAATTCTTAATCATCTTGAAATATTTTCAAATAATGGATGGAAAGTGAAGTGTAAGGATGTTGCCTAGTCCAAATGTTGTCCCCAAAGTCATCCTCTATTCTCCAGTATATATGTTTCCATTTAGATAATTTAATTAGGGGAAAGGGAGAGGAAGACAGAGAGGAGAAGTTTTATCAAAAACGTCCACAGATCTTTAGAATATTTTTACTAACTATAGAATATTTTGCATCAGGCCTCTAAAAGTTTAACACAGATTCTTAGATACCTAATTACAGTTTGCATATCAAAATAAATGAAAGATTAAGAGGACAGTTCAGCTCAGCAAGTAAAGGAGGCATCAGAGCACATTATCAAATCAATGGCATTGGTGTGGTTAATCTTTTTCTTTGTTTTCCTAATGCAAGAGATAACTATGAAGAATTACTTTTTTTTTTTTTTTTTTTTTTTTTTTTTTTTTTCCAAGCACAATGCACAGCTAAGTTGCATTTTATACCATTAAGTGCTTGCAGAAGCAAATATAAATATTACATAATTCTTGCAGAACACTTTTTCATCAGGATCTCAAAAGTGCTTTAAAAATGAAACAGCATCCATTTCACTGCTAGAAATCAAGGCAAGGGGAAGCAAAGTGACTGACAATACACAGAAACCCTGGAAGAAAATCAAGATTTCCTGATTTCCTTTTCATCCAGTTAGTGTTCAGTCCTAACACTAGCAATGCACAGCAGGCTGCATAACTTCCCTGAGCCAACCTGTGCCATGTCTTAAGAAATACGAAGGAAAAAGGGACAGGAAACAAGTATAAAAAATGTCTACAATGAATAAATTGAGCAGATGCTCTATCCGTTTGTGAAGAAGCTGTTAAAAAGCTGTTTCCAAATGAAAAGGGTCAGTTCCCAGATAGACACACTGGAAAACTTGACATTGAATTGAAGCGCAAGCTTTCCTACAGAGAGAATCCTTTATGGGGAGCATTAGTGGGAGAGAAAAACATCCAGAACATATGTTCAGTCTATATGAGGGCATTACACTAAAGATTACACTTTAGAAGGCCACAGTCAGACAGTTTAATGTCCGCTTTAACCCCTGAGCTTAGTCAGAGGAGAATACAGGCACGTCTGAGAATTCAAAGGTTTAATTGACATCCCTGATTAGGAGTCTCTCAGACCCCATCAGAAGAAAGCACCAAATACAGGCATGTAGCTGGAAGTCGGCTTGAATACAGCTTTGAATACAGAGTTTGTATTGATTGTTCCTAAAAAGATTGATGTGCGGGGATCTTATCTCCAGAAACACAGAAGAGTTGATACAAGTCCTGAGGAGTTCAACCCAAATTGTGTTACCTGGTGCTTCAGAGTTGTCAGGCTCAGGTTCAAGCTGCTTATGAAACTGTGCATACAAGTGATCTAATTATGCATGTAAATACCTCATTAGTGCTCCAGCTGATTACTTGACTGTGTAATTCCTGTAGTAAAGAAGAGCCTATTATAGCCAAGCATTTTTATACATGCAGTTCTAAAAGACTGAAGCTCATTGAGAAAACAATTTCTTCTCCAAGGATGATAAAACTGAAGAACAGCCGAAGTAGCAGCTGTATGATCATCCAGAGGGGGGTGGGGCCACCTGTTCTGAAAGGCCAGAGGCCTTGCAACTAAGGCAAAATCTGCTCAGAGGGCAGGCAAAGTTTCTTATTGATTCTCAGTGGTTAAAAGTTGGTGCACACCAAGGAGCATGAGAGCTTCAACCCTTCCAGAAATCTGAATGTTTTATCTAGATACATGCTAGCCCCTTTGTAATCCTCTGAAATCCTTGGCTTTAATAATAGACCAGGGAATTACTGTCACTGATTTCAGAGGACTGTGTGGAAATATGCTTCATTTAATATATTTTAGATTCTACACCCACCTTCAGTGGATATCCTCTTAACCTCATGTTAAAGAGGAAGGGGGAGTGGATATTCAGGCAAAGATCTGACTTCTCTCTATTTACATATTTGCAGAGTGTTCAGAAATGCAGCCTTGATCCTTCAGGTTTCTACATTTTAATTATCAGTTGATACCTGATTCATACACCAAGGATTAGAAAATAAGTGGATGGGGATGTATGTTGGTTGCAGTTTCAGCTCAGTTTTCTAAAAATTGTTTCAGAAAACATTGCAGAAGATTAAATTATTTTAATTATTTCTCAGATTGACTTATTCTGAAGTTCACAGATGAGGATTGTTCTGTATTCAGTGTTTCTATAAATGGGAAAATAATAAACAATAAAATAACAAACATTAAAATGCTTCTTTGTCACAGTTGTTGCATTGTTTATCACATCTGTTTTTTTCACCTTGCACATAGCAGCTATCAATAATTCATGTCTGAGTGAAAGCACTTCTGTAAAAGTTTATGTACCTCATACCGTTAGAAATAGATCACTTTTAAACGTTTTTAGAGCCTCCCTTCCTATTTCATGATCTTGGTTGTTACCCTCATTTCAATAAAATAGATTTATTAAAAAAAAAAAAAAAAAAAAAAAAAAAAAACTTAGGCAGCTCAAATGGCACAACTCATGAAGAAGAATGTAATTCATGTATAAATACATTGCCAGCATTTGGAAGTAGATCTCATATATAAACCAGAACTCAAGGACAACATTTTCAATGTGTGTTAGACACTTAATTCCCATTTTGTAGAATTAGACAATTGATGCTATGCAAAACTCATATTTCAGCCCCAGCATATCTAGAGAAAGGCTTAAAACCTGGAAATAAACCTTATGCACAGATTCACTGGAAGGAGAGATGCAATACTGACCCTGCAATTCAGATAATAAATTAACATAATATTTATTATGCAATAACATAGAGCTTTTATGTCATGGCCATGCATTGGCTAGGTCTTCAGTACAATGGCTACAGCCAGGGACAGGGCTGCCATGCTGGGCTGGGTGCAGGGTGAAGTTACCTGGCTCACGGTTGCGGATAACTGTCTGCCTTTGCTTTGGGTTCAGAGCTCAGACTTATTCTTCAGGTACTCACATCTCTTCCAAAGACCTGAGTAAGGATAGGGCTTTTCTTTTAAAACAGGACTGGTAGAAAAGGTGGTGATAACAGCCCTCCTTTGTATTAATGTCAAAGATCCCAAGTAGAGGAGTAGATCACAGTGTTTCATACCAGAATGTCAGCTACTTTACCTCAGGAGAATGACCTAAAAACCTATGATACTGGCTAGGGGGAGTGATCAGTGTCCCCTGATGGAACTGTGCAGAAAAGAAGGATGCTAGAAACTATTGAACTAGGGAGAGATGAGGATCTCAAGCATGACTGAGTGCCTTGAGGCAAGTTTGCTCTATTTGTCATCTTACTCATCCACTTTATTTTCTACTGTGTTCTTGGAAACGAGAAAGTGTGGAAAAGAGATTGCAGAAAAATAGAGGAATTGCACCCCCAAAAGGAGCCCAGTGTTTATGAGGAGCTGGATTTCTGCCTGGAAGTGAAAGAGGGGTAGGTGTTTCCATTGTACGATGCATCTTTTCAGCAGACCAGAAAGTGCTGGTGGGATTTCTCTCTTAGAAGTATGGGGAGTATCATCTATGCAAATATGCAAACACCATAAGTAATGTTAATATGCTGAAGAGCTGTGTGAAACAAACACAGCTTATTTAGAACAAGTGTGTATTTGTAGAAAGTGATGATTTTATTTCAAATTTGTCAGATTCAGAAATTTAAAATTTTTGTAATCTTTTTTTTTTTTTTTTTTTTTTTTTTCCATCTTTGCTGGACCTTTTACAGAATTGTTGATAGTACTCCTGATAATTTATCCTAAAGCTGTAAAAAATAACAGCAAGCAGAAGAGGCAATATTTTCTCCTGGGGATGATATCTCAAAAGTAGTGTGTTGATGACTATAGAAGTGATGCATTGCCTTAGGGAACAGAATGGTCTATATTGCTAATAGGTTTTTGGACTTGTGAAATTTGAACTTATATTTTGTTTTCAGTTTGATAGCACATACATTCAATAGCCATGCTTATCTTTCTCTGTATCCCTGGCACCATACAGTAGCAGCATAAAAAACATATAGCTACAAATGATTTTATATTCTCCATATTGACTCCATGTTCTTAAAAGGTAGATGTAAAAAACAAAATTATCTGCTTATAATATGGTAAACTGAGGCACAGTAAGAGTTAATTCCTCAACCACAAAATCAAAGAGTTCGTTTAACAGAGATGGAAACAGACTAGTTTTCCCATGTCTAGGCCTAATACCTTTAAGATCTTCCTCTTTTTTTATAGCTTCGCTTCTAAACATATTCTTGAAACAAACAAACAAACATTGTTTTTTAACGTATTCTTTGACATAAGCATTGTTCAAAAGCACTTTCGCTAAGCCCACCCACAGTGCAGTGGTTTGTATTTGCCATTGCTTTTAATCATATTGTAGGTATAGGTTCAGTGAGAATGCTAGACTTAGAAACTAATTGGTGCACTTCTTTAAATGAATTTTCCTCTTTCATTTTATCTTTATTTTGTTTCAAATATTTTGAGCCTTTTCTAGCAGGCTTGCTGCCTTTTGGATTGTTCTTTCCTTCCTGTGGAAAATTCATGTAGTTTGTTTTGGTTTCTTTCTTTTCTTGCTTGTAATAAAAGGGTGTCTGAATAGAATAATAAGGCTTTTCCAAGTCTAATTTTTGTGTCACATATGAAATTAAAATTGCATCCCACCAAAACAATTAAGTATGAACTAGTCACTGCTTAAACTGTATGCAGCAATGAATCTAGATATACCCATATTTTAGACCATGTCTTCCTGAGAGCCATTAGGAGAAATTGTGTATGAGGGGAAAAACAAAACAAAACAAAACAAAATGACAATTCCTTCTGTCTAAATGTCTGTTATGGAGAGAATTTATCATTTCCCATGTATCTAGAGCACTGACAGCACTGATAGGCAGCTAGTATTCAGGTTTGTAAAGGGGAAAATGCTGAAATATCTATTATCTATAACTGAGACTACCCAATGTTACATAAAGATCAAGAAAGAATTGCTTAATCTTATCCTACACCAACAAGAGACAGAAAATAAATGTAAATTTTATTTTGTCTATGATAGGAATAGCATTTTGCAAAAAGGATCTTTTGCTTTATCATAGTTATCTAAATATGGAGAAAGTGGCTAAGATAATTTTATCTCTTCTGGCAGGACTGTTGGAGCTTGCCTTGGCACACTGGGACCAAAATGATAAGTGCAATGCGTGTGTTAAAGACATAGAAGTGTAGATGCCTTAAAAAAAAAAAAAAAAAAAAAAATCTTTTTGTTTTGGAAAGAACATGTTCTGTCTGAGTTCAAGAAAAATTAATACTGCAGTGGAGTTTGCACATGTGCTTTTTAGACAATCTTATTATCTGTGGCTGAAAGCAGATAAGATAATAACCTCTCTCAAAGGCATACATATAATTTCCATCTGTAAGAGGAAGGTAAACAGTCTTAAGTAGGCAATATTTTCCCTAACGTTAGAAAGCTCAACATTTGACACTCTTTGACATCCAGAACTAGTTTCAAATGTCAAGCCCCAGTTCTTGTTCTGGCTTGTGATCTGGGAAAAGCCTGACCTACACATCCATCACTATAGCATGATTTCCACTTCCATGTGATGCCATTTATGACATCTGAGCAGTGTGTTTCAGTAGTGAGGAAATTGCAAGGACTATTACACTGAAGATCAGTAAATGCTAGAAGGTGAACATCATGATATATTTTCTTCCGTGGTCAAAGTGACTCTTCAGAAGTTTTGGAAAGAGAGAGGAAAAATTACTAGCTGAGCACTTTTCTGGTGGATTTCTGCTTTAAGGAAAGTATTGGCATTCTTCTGTGAAGTTCCAGTGTGGATTATTGCCCTATACAGGCCCTTTGAAACACTGAAGAAGAGAATTTCCAGTGGAAACAATAGTCATTGAAGAGTAACTCATGCATGCAACTGCTTTCATTCCCTGTGGAAACCGAAATATAGAGATTTGATGTGGTTTAAAGTGTCTGAAGAACTTCTCTTGAAGACACTCCTTTATGAAAATTTTCTTCCTTTATCCAATAAAACAGTTTTCAGGACAGCAGAGCCACTACCATTCCCCACAGCAGCCTCCGTCAGGCATTTAAAAAAGGAAGAAGTAGAAGAAGAAAAAGACTAGGGAAAGAGTGACTTATAACACTGCCCCTGTATGATTCAAGTCTCATGAAAACCTCATTCCTTCACATCTGTAATGGGTTTTGCCTTTTCAGCCCTTTACCTCAAAAATTCTTGCCTTTGCTAAAAACATTGCAAAACAGAGCATATTCTTTTTCAGGATGTTCAGACAACTGAAAGTCTCCCCTCTCTTATCAGAATGTACATGTAAGCAATTCAAGGAGGAAAATATGTGGCAATACGTTCAATCTGTCTGCAGAGTGAACAATTAAAACATCCTGTATTTTAATGGGGTCAGTCAAACCAGAAGGAAAAACTAAATAAAAATCTTACAGTTTCTTTAACTGAAAGTGGGACTTACCATAACTCTATTTGCAAAGCATGCTCTCCTCAGGAGAAGAAACAAACAGTTCCCAGACCCCTGTATGTCATGGCAAGCAAAAGAAGTGTCTAGCTAATCTCTGTCACCAAAGCCAAGACAAACAAAAGTTTCAGGCTTCATCAGGGTCTAAAAACAACCCAAACTCAGCTATATTTGAAGGATTTATTCCAGCGGCAACACATTTCCCTTAGCTCATTCGCTTCTCCAGATTATATTTAGCAGCTATCCTGTGAGTTGTTATTCTTCCCAATTGCCCCCAGGCTGCTTTCCAGAGAAACCAGTGGGTTACAGCTGGCATTGGTCAAGGTTTTCTGCTTCTTGCTCAGGGTCTCGGCTCAAGATCAAGACCCTCTGCTTGACATGAGCTTCTTATGCTGAGAGAAGCTCATATTACCATTTTTTTAATAGTTTTCTGTCAGAAGCGGGTATATCATCAAACCAAGAATAAGAGACATTTCATACCTGTCTGTGTAGAAAAGTTTTCCATGAGGAAAACAATAACCCGGAAAAACAAAAAAGCAAACAAACAAAAAGATAACCTAACAATTTTATAATTCACATTAGCTTTCTTTTTCACTTGATGTGTTCATTTTGATATGATTTCTTGATACATAAACTGTTATTCCAGTACCTTTTCTGGTGTCACAACATGGCATGCCAATAGCTGTAGTGCACAAAATGATGTTCCATAACATACTGTGAAATAATACAAGCAGGAAAGGCTTGTATTAACATGTTTATTGTCAACAGAAAATCTCATTTTTCAAGATCAAAAAATCTCTTCTATGTGTGGGAATGAAGCTGTGACACTGAACATGAGAAGGAATATTTCAATTAAAGCAGTAATTAGGGAAACAGGTGTTTTTTCATATTCAAGAGGAATAAAAAGTATCTTCAATTGATGGAAAGATACAGAATAGACCTTGGCAGAGGCAGGGTTAGCATTTTTACTGGACTTCTGAACTCTGTGTTATACGATGGTTCCTCCACAGGAAAGACTGGGAGCAGTTCTACCGCAGAAAGACTAAATAAGAGTCTAATTAGCTGCTGCACTCTCTGAAAGTGGGAGAATTTTTAATATATTGGAAATTCAAAGTCACATGGCACAATTAAATAAGTATTCTTGAAGCAGGCATTGGCCCCTGGAGTATCCCTGGGTGAGACATACTTAGAGGTATTTGGGATCCAGTGAATTTCGTGCTTTTCTCTGCATAGTGGAAAACAAGAGATCTAGAGGTTTCCAGCTACAGAAGATTCTATACCTAAGTGCTTAAGAGACCTCATGACAAAGTGGTGAAAACATGTTCTAGGAGCTGAGAGGTGAACTGTGCAGTCCTTGTCTACAGTGCATATAAGGGACAATCTCATATCTCCCACAGAGAAAAGTGGCCATTGTTGCACTTCCCAGGGCTCAGATCCTACCAGCTAACACTGATTAGAGAATGTTTCTTGATCATTTTGTTTGGTGATGTAGGGGAGGGGAAGGTCTAACAACTGGATTTCCCTTTAGAAACCTTCTGAGTAATTCCCTTGGGGTCAGTGTGGGCTGGAAGTATTGTAAAAGCAAGGAGACAGTCAGCAATAGATGTTGTATGAAGCTTGTGCTAGAGGTTTTTTTGAATTACTATTATATTTGAATTATATTTTATTTTTATTTATTTATTTTTTATATTATATTTTGAATTACTATTATATTTGAATGCCACCTAAGTTCTTTGCAGAGTACCTACTTCTTTTCTTGGCTCTAGCACTGACTCTTCACCTTCTTGTCTTGGTATAAGATAAGCATGTGTTATTTCAATACCATTGGAGAGCGGCGAACAGGGCGGGCAAACAGGGCGTGGCGCGTCAGAAGGGAGT
>CM021763.1:5115742-5153253 GCA_011075105.1 Heteronetta atricapilla
TATATGTATATATATATACATATATATGTATATATAACATATATATACATATATATGTATGTATGAATAAGAAAAAGCCTGTGTTATGAGGCATCACTGGAGACCACAGACTCCATCAGGAAGAGATTTCAGGTGACAGCCAATGCTTATGTTCCTAGTCTTGCCAACCATACTTCTGTGTGCTCAGTCAAAGGAATTCAAGAAAAACTGAAATGTTGAGCTCAGATCCCAGAACAAAAATGAGTAGAGTGGAAAATGGAGTTTAAGTACTGACGAAGGTCACAGCCTTTCAGCCATTTGCACAACGGTATGTATATTTAATGCAACAGCAGAAAGACCTGGGTATTTTTGTATAATGAGGTACATGACTCTTGTTGAGAAGCAAATAACAACACAAAGCTTTGGTATACTGTGGATGACTAACAACAATAACAACACTGTCTTCAAATGTAGTATCATAGACATTTTCAAGGCCATTGCCTTGTGGTTGTGGATAAGAGGATTCAATTTAGTTTTGCATCCTTTTAATACTGGCTTAAGTTTAACAAAGAGTTGGAGTGATTGATGTAATTCACTTCTGATATAGGGAAAAAGAAGGGTTTCATTTTTTAATTTATTTATTTTTTTTCCATCTTGATGTCCCTCTTGGGTATTTTGAGGTGCCTTCAGCTGTATGAGGGCAAGATGAAACAGTTCTGACTTGTGTTGAAGGTGAGACCCCCTAATTCTGGCTAGCCATCCAGAAGCAGTCTAGTGTCTCTATCTGGTGATACCTTGGGACAAGATCCTGAACACAGCCTGAGCCTAGATTGGTTGGAAGGTGATATATAGCAGAGGTAGCCTGAAGCATAAAAAAATAAAATAAAATAAAAAAAATAAAGTGGAACAGGAACTTACCTGTACCTCATTTCTTCTGGACTAACCCTCCTACGGTTTGTCAGACAGCACTGAGAGACATTTTTCTGGAGTGATACAGTGAGTATCAGTATCATTGGATACAGTGAGAAAAGTAAGTATGGAAACAGCACATGACAACAAGCCCATCCAGTAGGATTTCTGACAGTTTGCTGTGGATCTATCCTTTCACTGCTGCCTTATGCAAGCTGGCTACGAAGGAAAGGCCTTTCTCACCACAGCTGAGTCCCATGACATTGTGCTATCCAGCTACTCTAGGAGCAAGAGTCTTAACCACGTGGCGTCTCTGTCTCTACTTCGGTTCAGTGCCTTCCCACATTCTTCCTTTTTCTCTCTCTCTCTCTTTTTTTTTTTTTTTTTTTTTTTTTTCCAGCTTCCACAGCATTGTTTACTGCACAGCCAATGCCAAATAGGATTAAACCTGAGAAAGAGAAGCAGATGCATTACATCTGGCAGAAAGCAAAAGATCAGTGTTTGGCACAAGGGTTTATTGTTTGTGACAAGGCTTTGGAATGTAATTAATTTTGCAAAGCCATGCCAATGAATGCCATTCAAACTCACCAGATGTGCCAGGGAGGGAAATGCCAACTCTTTTTCCAAGAGGAAGACTTGATGACTGCTAACTCTCATTTGTGCAGCTCGATGGGTGTCGAAGAAAATAATGTCTCTTTGGATGGCAACAAAGAATGGGATATTCTCTGCAGAGCTACTGCATATGCGGTGACAAGTTTTCTCTTGGTGAGTGTTGTTTTCTGAGTGAATGTGTTTATTTATTTATTTATTTAATGTCTTTGTCTACAATCAAATTCTGTGCTAAACCAGCATTAGTCTGAAGTCAAAAGCAGACAAACTACACAGGCAGACACGGACTAAAGAACCCGCACAGCCACAAAAATAATTGTTCATGCAGAATGGGAAACATGAGAGAAAATGCAATTTCCTCATAATATGGCTTTATATCCATTTTTTACTCACTGGGAAAACTTCTCCAGATGCACATCTTGCTTCTGGCAAGGGAGAAAGTGTGATTTTTTTATTATTTTTTTTTTCTTTCCCAGTAAACTTCACTACAGCACAGAAGGAATAATACAGGGCACAATCTGCAATAACAGGCAGCTGTTAGTGTTTCATTTTACTGGGATTTAACATTTCTGTAAAGCTGACAACAGAGGTGAAAGGCTTTTAATGAAGCAGGTAGTTTATTCCTGCCAACTGGTGGCTGCTGTTAACACAAAGCCCATCTTCTGCACTTGGCTCTGGATGTCTGTGGGTGAAAGCTGGAAGAACCACAAGGGAAGATGAAGCTGGGGGTGGCAGAGGAGAAGCACATGCAGCAAAAAAAAAAAAAAAAAAAAAAAAAAAATAGAGGGGTCCAAGTTTTTTCCAAATAAACTTCATTTTAATATATTAGCATAATTTTTATAGCACAGCTGATGCTTCTCGTCTGCCAATCTTCTTTCTCCTGCACACATCTCTTCCCTTATGTTCCTGCACAACTGTGAGCATCTTCTTGGGGGAAGTTTGTCATGAGTAGACCTGGGGAGGCAACAGGGCCAACAAAGCAGCCCTACCCTTGCTTCTTACCCAAGTCCCTACTCATCTCTTGACAATACCACAACTATAGGACCAGTTTTGCTCAACATCAGAAGACAGCACTGAACAAAGGTCCATAGGTCTCATCTGGTCCTTCAACTTTTTGCATCCAAGCACTAACAACAGTGTCCTTTCTCACCAGTAAGAGCTGAAATACTTTTAGAGGATGCTTAGGACAACAAAGAATCTTGAGAACAACTAATACTGAGGGTGAGAAAAGATGACAATCACAGGGCTGGAAAAACAAAAACAAAACAAACAACAGCAAAAACAAACAAACAAATAAATAATAATAATAATAAAAAAACCACACCAGGACTGCGGTGATATGTTCAGGGCTAAGTTAGTCCATAACCATGAGACCATCCCTCACCGCTCCCTTGTGTAACAGCCATATCCCAAACTCATACTTGGAGTACCCATACATGCCTCCACCTCATTCTCCCCACTAGGTTCAAACCTCATCAGTTATTGCAAAAACACTGAGCAGGTAGACACTAGTTCCAGTTTAGTCTACACTAATATTAAATAGGAAATTCTTTCTTCTCTAGACAACACAACATCCAGAATTCAGAAGAGAGAAGAGACAGGAAGCCAAGTTGTCTACCGTCATCAAATGTATGCAAAATGAGCTAATGAGCTTTGTACCTTCCAGATACAAACTGTGAGGCCAGTCCTTCAATGCCTTTGTGTTTTTACATAATGGCGTTTTGGTAATTAAAGATGTTGTCTTTCCTTGAGCACTTCTTCATTCAGCAGAACTGATTGTACCAGTGTGATTCTACTCCCAAAGTCCCATTAGCCTTGTACATGCTCCCTCCTGTCCCTGCAGTCCTTCAGCCTCCAGCCAAAACTTGGTAGCTCTGAGTTCTACTAGATGTGTTTTCCCCAGACTATTTTTCAGACAGGATTTATCAATTTTAATTAAAATGCTCCCATCTTGCTCAGTGCTTGGTACTTGGAGTATGACTAAGCAGCAAAACATATCTCACCTTTGCAAAGTGGGATGTGAAGTGAAATCTGATGTCCTGTGATGATGGTGTTCATAAAATAAATGTCTATTAATTTCTTTAATGTATTAGAATCTATTTCTTTGATTTGGTTATTGTTTGTTTAAGATCTTTTATCTGAAAATATTACCATAAGTTGATTTTACTAAGGAAAGAGTCCAATGGTTAGACATTGGAACAGGCTGCCCAGGGAAGTGGTGGAGTCACCATCCCTGAAAGTCTTTAAAAGACGTTTAGATGTAGAGCTTAGGGATATGGTTTAGTGGGGACTGTTAGTGTTAGGTCAGAGGTTGGACTCGATGATCTTGAGGTCTCTTCCAACCTAGAAATTCTGTGTGATTCTGTGATTCTGTGAATGGAGATTTGTGGAAAACAGTCACGATACAGTCAACATTGTGAGGCCTTAAACTTCTTATGAATCATGGACCAAAAAGAGGCAAGAAGAGAGCAATAGGAATTGACTGAAGTAGAAAGCATGACACATCAGAAAAGACTGATGTACATGGGAGATGTCAGTTCACAGAAGAAATGACAAGAATGATCTATGAGAACTTGAAAACATTAATAAAAGCTGTTGGAAACAGGACAGGAATAAGCCATTTTCCTTATCTGTGTGGGATAGGAGAGTCAGCCTGGTTCTCAGTTATAGCAAAGAAGATAAAACTCATAGATGAGAAATATGCTTCCAGTTGTTAGGATAATGAAAACAGAGGAGTCTGTGGGCCTCCATCACTGAATGTTATTATGAACTGCTGAGACAGGTAGCTGCATTGAACGGTTTAGGAATAATTCTACCTAACTATATAACTTCTTGACACTCACTCCAGACCATGGCTTTCCCCTGGATCTGCCTTCCTTCCTAACCTTATCTGAAGAAAGTGGAAAAAGCAAAGATTGTTTATGCAAATCTACTTCGTGCCTTGGGAATATTTATTTATTGCACAATGGCATAATCATCAGGCCAGACCAAAACTTATTTTAGACCAGTATTTTGCCTCTGTCAGTGATCGATGATAGGTGTTTTTTGGGAAAACAAACAAACAAACAAATAAACAAACAAAAGAAACAGAACAAGTGCTGAGTGGTTGTTCTGCCGGTGCATCTTTCCATCTCCTAGCAGTCTGCATTTTAGGGATTACTAGAGACAGGGAAAGTACAGAGGTGTCTTGGAGTCATGTGTTACAGATCTGATATTTTCAGAAGACAATAATGCCATAAATAAATAATACTTGAATAATAAAGCATATTTTCCTGTGAGATTATTTAGAATTATATCCCCCAATTATTTTCCTAATAAAGCAAGTGATGTTTTAAGTACATTCCTGCTCCATGGTACTCTTCAAGAACTAGATGGGACCCAGCAAATTGTCAACAGAACATTGAAAATGGTGAAGAGAGCTGGGAAAATGGTACGCAATGTTTAGAAATTCAAAATTGTGTTGAAATAAAATATATTTCTTCCACACAGTTCTGGATTTTGATAAAGCATCCTGGAAGGCATAGCTCAGATCCTTCAATCTTTCAGTTTAAAGCCTTTAATACTGGGTTTGCAAAGAGCTCCATCTCTTCATCTCAAGAAGTCATTCTGATGAGAGAGACAGCAGTAACTATGTGTGAAATGCTGGAGAAAACATGAGGGCTTGATCCAGTTGCCCACGCAGAGACATTTAATGGTATTTTATTTTGTATCTGTATCCTGGTTGGCTTCCAGTTGTCAAACAAAAGGGTGAAGACAACCCATAGGTTCTGTATCATATTTGTGAGCTCTGCAAAGATTTTCTGAAGATTTCTCAGGTGTCATTATAAAACTAAACAGTGGGCAGCTGAGTAAAGTCCAAAGCAAATGTCTTTTCTGTGCTCATGTGTTATGATGATACCATCCTTGTCATCAAAGGGATGTCTCTTACTCCCCCAAGAAGTTCTGAACTTAGCTGTTTCCATTCAAGCTGGAAGTACTATTTTATTGAAAACCAAACCAAACCAAACCAAACCAAACCAACCAACCAAACAACAACAACAAAAAAAAAAAAAAAAAAAAAAACCCCACCCCAAATACCTTTCATTCACAAGGCATTGAATTGACTCAGAGACTCAACCTGTTTTCTCTGTAGCAAATTTAAATTGTTGACTTTGATAACACTACCTGATGGTCTTCTGTTGATGTCCCATTTGTCAAAACAGGTCAAAATAGAAACCTATAATGTAAATACTTCCTTCACCTTCAATGTTTGTAGTACAAGAACTGATTAGTGCTGTTAGGGGTATCAGTGACTGAACTCCTGTTTGCACTGAACACTGACTGAGGTGTAAGAGGCACATAGAGGTGAATCTGGGTCACAAAACAGATCTGTGGGAGAACTGAGGATTCTACTTTTTTTTTGTTGTTGTTGTTGTTGTTTTCTTCTTAGTCCACTTAGGCCATAGACCATACTCTCTCTGTGGGTAACAGTGTTTCTATTAAAGAGTCACTGAAAGTATTGAGGAAAGCAATTTTAATGTGCAGTATTTCTTTGTTGCAAGAATAGAAAGGAAAAGGGAAAAAAAATAATCCTCACCTTCCAGCTAATCTTTACAATGCCATTTTAGCATTTTATAGTGTATAAACAACACCTTGATGTTATTACTCTGCCAGAAGGCTGATTACGACAGAAGGCAATAATAGGCCACACATGTGCCAAAGTCCAACTGCTACTTCAGGCTTGTTTTTTATAGAAGGACACATTTTCACATTCTTCTTTATTGACTCCCCCTATTCCCCTCTATGTGCTGTTAAAGAAATGCCAACATAAAACTGGCTAAAAATAAAGCCAGTGGGGGCATATTTTGTATGTTATTGTAGGATAAATAAAGCTGTCTAAAGAAAGTATGCTATTAACCATGAATCATGGGGGAAGAATGGTTCTTACTTGATAGTGTTGGAAAGTATAAAACATTCTTTAAAAACAACTCTAACCCTATTTTAAGAACTATATATATATGGGATTTTATTTTCAGGTACTTCCAGAAAAATAATAAATGCAATATAAAAGAAAATTGATGTTAGAACCTATTCCTAGAGTTTCTGGAAAAAAAAAAAAAAAAAAAAATCTCAGGTTTTTATAGACTGTTTTCTGAGTCTCCATTTGTCTCCTGTTGTCACTCCTGTCTATTGCTTTCTTTCTTCTCATTAATAATATGACCCCTCTACTGGAATTTCAGCTGTCTAACCAGATTCATACAAGCAGGTAAGAAGCAACAATTTCCATACATATAATTGTGAACAGGGGTGAAGAGAAGAACATAGATACAGAAATTCAAATATGAAAAGGACATTACAATTGATACAATTTATACCTTTTATTAATCTCAAAAGAATTCACTGGTTGTTTTTGTCACACTGAACATTAATGACACTGATGATTCTGTGAAGATGGGGTCAGACTGAGGATTTCTGCTAAGTTACAATACTGTGTAAATGCAGCTGTCTTGCTTTCCAAGCTTGCCCAAATTTGGGAGCTGCTTAGCTTCTTTCACAAAAGGGAACTATTAAATCATGGGAGCATGATCTTGTTAACATTCCCACTGGGTGAATATTCCACAGAGGGAATTGTAGAGACTCATGAGATGGGCTTCAACACCACATTTAGAAAAATAAATGTAGATGACTGAAATTTATGTACTAAGTAGTTGCCTAAGCTGTCAGAGTTGATGGAGATCTAGCCAGTTGTGTCAGTGGAGTTTAGAGAATGACTCAGATGGTTTCCAATGCAACCGAGCCTTGTCCGTAGTGGCTAGTTGGTGGTCCTTTGAGCTGCACAGATTCTGGGGGTCATCTCAACTGATCATGCAGATCATGTGATGCAGACAAGAACTTTGTGCTATTTCATATACTCTTGAATATCTTGCATGACTTCTAAATGGCACTTCAGGAAGGAATTGGTATATGAACATAATCTGTTATATCTATCCATCCCTTGCATATATCTAGAATACCGTAAGGCATATCAAATAGGACTAGGAACCTATATTTAACCAACTGTACAAATCCATCTGTAACTTATGGAAAAGACATAGACCTTACAGTTAGGCATTTTTACAAGTATATACCAATACTTAGTTTTCTGATTTTGGACCTAAATTCCACTCCTTGTGTGTGAGCTTATCTGGGGGTGAAAAGATGGCACTAATCCAGACAATAAAACCTGTTGAACTAAGCTACCTCTGCATGGAATCAGGAAACAGATACTGGGGTTATAAAATAAAATAATAATAAAAATATCAGGACAATTACCAGGCATAGGCATAAGATGTCAAGATAGAGCTTTAAAAAACTATTTATTAATTCCCTTTTCACAGTGTTTGTGCTCTTTCCAGCTCAGGGTAACAGTGCATGTACTGAGACCCATCACATATCTGTACCTCTTCAGATCAAGACCATGATCACTATACGTAAGCATCCACCACAGAGATGGCTGCCTTGAAATAGTACTTGATTTTACAGCACTTCGAGAATTTTAGAAGAAAAACTCCAATAAACTAAGACAAGAAGAAGCTTGTTTGAATCATTTTTAAGATTTATAATTGTTAACTCATTTAATAAAATTATAATCCACAATTTTACTCTTGTATAGAAACACTGAAAAATAACTATTTCCTCCAAATGAGGTGCTTTATTCAAAATCTGCCATGCTGCTTCAGCATGTCTTTAACTGTCTTTGATTTGAGCACTTAGAAAGTTGCTTTTATTGCATGTTTTAGCAAGTACTTTTTTTGTTCAAAAGGTCATTGCTGTTGAAATGTATGTTGAAATGCTCAAATTTTCTTGACAGGCATCCCAAAATACATGCACATGATCAGAGAGATGAAGATATAGTCAAAAATTGTGCTTCTAAAGCACTCATAATTACACTAAAACACAGTAATCATATTCTTAAAGGAAAATTTACAGATATTAGATGCAATATAATAGCAAGAGTATATAAATAAACATTGACTATCTCTTCATTTAGTTTAAGATCTTCTGAAAAGGCTGCTTTTGGTGATAACCTCCCCTCCATGAACCTCCCCCTCTTTCTTTGTTTGTTTGTTTTGTTAGGCTCAGCTCTTTCCTGAAAAATGTCCTTTTAGATGCAAAATTCCAATGCACACAAATAATAATAATTAAAAAAAAAAAAAAAAAAAAAAAAGATGAGGAAATAGAAATCTTCATCCATGTTGGACGTGGATTTTTTTTACTTCTTGCCAGTTTTTACAACTTCGTTGAGTGTCACATAAAATACAAGGTTTTTTTGTTTGTTAGTTTCTTTGTATTTAAAAGCTTACCTTGAAGAAGGTAGTTTTGAGAGAAATTAGTAAAACAGAAGTCATCTACTATTGGCTGTAGAATACAAAACTAGAGTTGGCAACAGCCATAAAACCAAACAGCAATAAAGCAAAAAGCTAAGTTGAAAATTGCGTAATTTTTGAAAACCTGTGGCTGTTAATATCTTCA
This sequence comes from Heteronetta atricapilla, assembly GCA_011075105.1. Taxonomy (NCBI): domain Eukaryota; kingdom Metazoa; phylum Chordata; class Aves; order Anseriformes; family Anatidae; genus Heteronetta; species Heteronetta atricapilla. The sequence goes on from CM021763.1 coordinate 5,124,731, forward strand.
CATGTTGAAGAATGACAAAGAGTTCTCAGATGAAAGCAGTGTTTTTTTCAAGACTATGGGGTCAGTTTAAGCTGACTGCTGCTGTTGCTTGTCTTAGTGCTGGCATTGTTATCTACCTTGGTATGGTACTTCTTACCTAAATTTGATTATCTCAGTATTAGAAATGCAAGTCTGAGCCAGTCACTCCAGGCTTTGTTTGAAGTGAATTGAGAGAAATTGGCATACACAGAGGGTGACTCATGCTTCATCTTACAAGATGTAATGAATTGGTTTCTGAACATGCCTACTTTCCTCCACAGAATGTAAATGGACCTGCGGGATCTACTCACTGAATCTAAACACTTAACTTATAACAGCATAAGTAAAAGCAGAAAAGCCTTGCCTATCATATCTGAATTCAAGAGAGTGATGAACAGTATAGGCTGCCTCCTGTTCACCCCTGCCAAAACCTTGCTGTCTATTCAGCTAATAGAGAGAAGCAGTCTTACTGCCCAGGTTGACATCTGTGGTAGGATTTTACTGCCCTTGCTTCTCAGCATTATTCTTCTAAGTTTATGTAGTTCCAGTGAAATTTTTATGAGGAATCTGATTTTGCCGATTTTTTCAATATATATATATATATTTTCCTCTGGGAAGTGGAAGCAAAATGTTTTATTACCTTTCATTTGCATGCATTTTCATATCTGTGTTCTTTATGTCTGTATTGAAATAACAGTGGATGAGGAGGATTAAAATGTTTATTTGTAATTTGGCTTAACATTCAAATTGAACGTACCTGAAGGGTACAGTAGTGTGGATAGATCATATCTCTTTTGCTGCATGGCAGCAACTCCTGCAACACATACCTGCTGTGCATTAGTGCAGCCTTGTAGCACAACACGGGAATTATACATTTTTGCTGCCAAACCCACTGTGAAGTAAAGTAGGCAAAGGTTAGAAAAAGTGCACCCGTTATGAGGTACTGTGTAAAGACATCTCTCAGAGACAGAATCAAAAGGGACTAGTTTGGCATTTCCAAAGGTTTTTGGTACTGTTTGTTGCAAGAATGTCATCTTTTGTAGTTTCTATCAGGGTAAAAATAATCTTGGCATTTCCCATGAAGTAGTCATTCTAACTTTGTACTGGCTTTATTAGTGAGACAGCTCTGGAATATGCCATTCAATATAACATAAGCAGTATTAATTTATAGCAAATTAAAAATCATCTGTACTCAATGGTGTCCTGGTTTCAGTTAGGACAGAGTTATTTTTCCTCCTAGTAGCTGGTAGAGTGCTATGTTTTGGATTAGGATGAGAAGAGTGTTGATAACATGCTGATGTTTTAATTGCTGCAGAGCAGTGCTTACACTAAGCCAAGGACTTTTCAGCTCCTCGCTCTGTCCTGCCAACGGGCAGGCTGGGGAGGCAGCAAGAGCTAGGAGGGGACAGACCCAGGACAGCTGACCCAAACTGGCAAAAGGGGGTATTCCATACCATCTGACGTCATGCTGAACAATATATAGGGGTGGCTAGCCAGGGTGGGGGGCCGGCTCTCGGGGTTGGGCTGGGCATCGGTCAGCGGGTGGTGAGCAATTGCATTGTGCATCACTTGTTTGTACATATTATTATTATTATTATTATTATTATTATTTTCTATCTTAATAAACTGTCTTCATCTCAACCCACAGGCTTCACTTTCCCATTTCTCTCCCCCATCCCAGAGAGGGAGGGGGGAGGGTGAGCGAACGGCTGTGTGGTGTTTAGCTGCCAGCCGGGTTAAACCACAACAGTCTTTTTGGCGCCCAACGTGGGGCACGAAGGGTTGAGATAACAACAGATCTGACCAGAGTATGTTAAACTAAAATTGGTATAAATATTAGAGCTGCTTAATTGTTGCTAATCAGAATGTTGATTGCTTTAATCTCAGGTCTGCTGTGGCTGTATTCCAGACTGAATTTTATAGCATGTTACTTTCTGTATGTGATCCCTGTTGTGCTGTTTTACTTTTCCGGGCCCTGGTCTAAGATCATTATGGTATTGTGCGGTGTAATAATAGCTTACGAGACGATGAGATATCTGGCCACGACTTTAACTTGGTATTTGTACTCAACACTGTCATCGACTCTGTACTTTGGAAACTATATCTCAGAAACCATTAGCAATTACACCTGCTGCATTTTTTCATCAGCGAGCCAGTCTGTGGAGGAGACAGGGGAATATATTTTTCCCTACTTGTTCACTCTCCCTCACTCCTTCAGCACCCTCTTATCCCCTGAGCTAGTTACGATAACTTTCCAAGATGTTGAATATCCTTGGGATACGCAGACCAGCGTGTTGTTGTTGTTATGTCTCTTGCAAGCGCTTCAGGTTTTGTTTAAGGTTAAACAACTACTTAGGCATCTCATCCAGAGGTCTGCCCTGAGGCAGATCTCTGCTAGAGCTCCTGCAGCCGCTCCAGCTCCAGCTCCTGCAGCCACTCCAGCTCCAGCTCCTGCAGCCGCTCCAGCTCCTGCAGCCACTCCAGCTCCTGCAGCTGCTCCAGCTCCAGCTCCTGCTGCCGCTCCAGCAACTGCAGCCGCTCCAGCAACTGCTCCCGCAGCCACTCCCGCTCCTGCTCCCGCAGCCGCTCCAGCTCCTGCTCCCACAGCCGCTCCAGCTCCTGCTCCTGCAGCCGCTCCAGCTCCAGCCCCTGCAGCCGCTCCAGCTCCTGTGGCTGGGCCAGAGAAACGATCTGTAGCAGTGCAAGTTGGCCCTGCAGACTGTATTCCAACCCCTGTGGCAGACCCTGCGGCTGGGCCAAAGAAATGATCTGTAGCAGTGCAAGTGGGCCCTGCAGAGTGTATTCCAACCCCTGTGGCAGACTCTGTGGCTGAGTCAGAGAGACGACCTGTAGCAGTACAAGCTGCCCCTGTAGATAAGGTGAAAAAAATGGTATAGAGACTCAGGTCATTTAGAACGCAGAGAAGACGAGGCTGTGCCATCAGGGGTGCAGGATGATGAAGATGGGGATGTTGAAAAGACAACACTAGTTTCCCGAAGCCTATACCAGCGTGAGCTACGAGATATGCGAAAAGATTTTGGTCGCTGCATAGGTGAGCAGCTTGTCATCTGGCTGCTCCGGTGCTGGGATACCGGAGCCAATTATGTGGATATAGACGGCAGGGAAGCCAGTCGGCTGGGATCCCTTGCTAGAGACGCAGGCATTGACAAAGCAATTGGAGAAGGAGCACGATCCTACAGCCTCTGGAGGCGCATCCTGTACTGTGTTAGGGAAAGGTATCCCTACAAGGAAGAACTCGTATGTCTGCCAGGCAAGTGGACCGCTATGGAGAAGGGAATCCAGTACCTGAGGGAATTAGCCGTACGGGAGGTGATTTATGCCGACCCAGACAATGGACAAGTACCCGTAGATCCAGATGAAGTCAAGTGTACACGACTCATGTGGCGGAAGTTTGTAAGGAGTTCACCATCGTCATATGCCAGCTCGTTGGCAATAATGGCCTGGAAAGAGGATGACGAGCCCTCAGTGGGTGATGTGGTTAAACAACTCCGGCAGTACGAAGAAAGTCTCTCCTCTTCCCTACAGGCCCGTGTCTCGGCTGTGGATAAACTTTCTGAAAGCTTCCACCAACTAAAAGAGAATACCTTGGAGAAACTTTCTGAAGAGGTCCAGCAACTTAAAAAGAGTGTACTTTCCTCCACCCCTGTATAAACCAATGTCTCTGCTATTAGGGGTAAGCGCTCATCCATGCAAGGAAGACGATATGGTGGATACACACCTCGTGCTATCCTGTGGTTTTACCTACGTGACCATGGAGAGGACATGAGAAAATGGGATGGAAAATCCACCACGACCCTAGAGGCACGGGTACGTGAGTTGCAAAAGAAAGCAAGTGGGAAAAAGGGGTTCTCTGAAAAGTTTACTGCTCCAACTTCCAGCAGGCAGTCCCTTAAACACAGGAATGAAGATTCTGACCAGGATTAGAGGGGCCCTGCCTCCAGCCAGGGGGAGGAAAGGGACAATCGAGTTTATTGGACTGTGTGGATTCTATGGCCTGGCACGTCAGACGCACAGAAGTATAAAGCTTTAGTAGATACCGGTGCACAATGTACTCTAATGCCATCAAACTATGAAGGGCCAGAGCCCATCAGTATTCATGGAGTGACGGGGGGATCCCAGCAGTTGACTGTATTGGAGGCTGAAGTGAGTCTAACTGGGAATGAGTGGCAAAAACACCCTATTGTGACTGGCCCGGATGCTCCGTGCATCCTTGGCATAGACTATCATAGAAGAGGATATTTCAAGGACCAAAAAGGGTTCCGCTGGGCTTTTGGCATAGCTGCCTTGGAGACAGAGGGCATTAAACAGTTGTCTACCTTGCCTGGTCTCTCGGACGACCCTTTTGTTGTGGGGTTGCTGAGGGTTGAAGAACAACAAGTGCCAATCGCTACAACTGTGCACCGGCGGCAATATTGCACCAATCGAGACTCCCTGATTCCCATCCATGAGCTAATTCGTCAACTGGAGAGCCAAGGAGTGATCAGTAAGACTCATTCACCTTTTAATAGTCCCATATGGCCAGTGCGAAAATCTAATGGTGAGTGGACTAACGGTGGACTATCGTGGCTTGAACGAAGTCACACCCCCACTGAGCGCTGCAGTGCCGGACATGCTAGAACTCCAGTACGAACTGGAATCAAAGGCAGCCAAGTGGTACGCCACAATTGATATTGCTAATGCATTTTTCTCCATCCCTCTAGCAGCAGAGTGCAGGCCACAGTTTGCCTTTACTTGGAGGGGAGTCCAATATACGTGGAATCGGCTGCCCCAGGGGTGGAAACATAGCCCTACCATTTGCCATGGATTGATCCAGTCTGCGCTGGAGCAGGGGGAAGCTCCTGAACACCTGCAGTACATCGATGACATCATTGTGTGGGGTGGCACAGCAGAGGAAGTTTTTGAGAAAGGGAAGAAAATAATTCAAATCCTTCTGAAGGCTGGTTTTGCCATAAAACAAAATAAAGTTAAAGGACCTGCATGAGAGATCCAGTTTTTAGGAATAAAATGGCAAGATGGACGTCGTCAAATCCCAATGGATGTGATCAACAAAATAACAGCTATGTCTCCACCAACTAGCAAAAAGGAAACACAAACTTTCCTAGGTGTCGTGGGGTTTTGGAGAATGCACATTCCAAATTACAGTCTGATTGTAAACCCACTCTACCAAGTAACCCACAAGAAGAATGATTTTGAATGGGGCCCTGAGCAACGACAAGCCTTTGAACAAATTAAGCAGGAAATAGTCCATGCAGTAGCCCTGGGGCCAGTCCGAACAGGACCAGATGTAAAGAATGTGCTCTACACCGCAGCCGGGGAGAATGGCCCCACCTGGAGCCTCTGGCAGAAAGAACCTGGGGAAACTCGAGGTCGACCCCTAGGGTTTTGGAGTCGGGGATACAGAGGATCTGAGGCCCGCTACACTCCAACCGAAAAGGAGATATTGGCAGCATATGAAGGAGTTCGATCTGCTTCAGAAGTGGTTGGTACTGAAGCACAGCTCCTCCTGGCACCCCGACTGCCAGTACTGGGCTGGATGTTCAAAGGAAGGGTCCCCTCTACACATCATGCAACTGATGCTACATGGAGCAAGTGGGTTGCACTGATTACCCAGCGGGCTCGAATAGGAAACCCCAGTCGTCCAGGAATCTTGGAAGTGATTATGGACTGGCCAGAAGGCAAATACTTTGGGATGTCATCAGAGGAGGAGGTGATCCGTGCTGAAGAAGCCCCACTGTACAACGAGCTACCAGAAAATGAGAGGAGATATGCCCTGTTCACCGATGGGTCCTGTCGCATTGTGGGAAAGCATCGGAGATGGAAAGCTGCTGTATGGAGTCCTACACGGCAAGTTGCAGAAGCTGCTGAGGGAGAAGGTGAATCGAGTCAATTTGCAGAAGTGAAAGCCATCCAGCTGGCTTTAGATATTGCTGAACGAGAAAAGTGGCCAGTTCTCTACCTGTACACTAATTCGTGGATGGTAGCAAATGCCCTGTGGGGGTGGTTACAGCAATGGAAACAGAACAACTGGCAGCGCAGGGGCAAACCCATCTGGGCTGCTGCGTTGTGGCAAGATATTGCTGCCCGGGTAGAGAACCTGGTCGTAAAGGTACGCCACGTAGATGCTCATGTGCCCAAGAATCGGGCTACGGAAGAACATCAAAACAACCAGCAGGTGGATCAGGCTGCTAAGATTGAAGTGGCTCAGGTGGACCTGGACTGGCAACATAAGGGTGAATTATTTATAGCCCGATGGGCCCATGACACCTCAGGCCATCAAGGAAGAGATGCAACATACAGATGGGCTCATGATCGAGGGGTGGACCTGACCATGGACACTATAGCACAGGTTATTCATGGTTGTGAAACATGTGCTGCAATCAAGCAAGCCAAACGGTCAAAGCCTCTTTGGTATGGAGGACGATGGCTGAAATATAAATATGGAGAGGCCTGGCAGATTGATTACATCACAATTCCTCAAACCCGCAACGGCAAGCGCTACGTACTTACAATGGTGGAAGCAACCACCGGATGGCTGGAAACATATCCTGTGCCCCATGCCACCGCCCGAAATACTATCCTGGGCCTTGAAAAACAAGTTCTATGGTGTCATGGCACCCCAGAAAGAATTGAGTCAGACAACGGGACTCATTTCCGAAACAACCTTATAGACACTTGGGCCAAAGAACACGGTATTGAGTGGGTGTATCACATCCCCTATCATGCACCAGCCTCCGGTAAAGTTGAGCGATACAACGGACTGTTAAAGACTACACTGAAAGCAATGGGTGCTGGGACATTCAGAAATTGGGATATACATTTGGCAAAGGCCACCTGGTTAGTCAATACTAGGGGATCTACCAACCGAGCTGGACCAGCCCAATCAAACCTGCTACGCACAGTAGAAGGGGATAAAGTTCCTGTAGTGCATGTAAGAAACATGCTGGGTAAAACAGTCTGGGCTACTCCTGCCTCAGGAAAAGGCAAACCCATCTGTGGGATTGTTTTTGCTCAAGGCCCTGGATGCACTTGGTGGATGATGCAAAAGAATGGGGAGGTCCGGTGTGTACCTCAAGGGGATTTAATACTGGGTGAGAATAGCCCATGAGTTGAGTTGTATTATGTTAATTATTATATAATACTGTGTGTCATTACTACCATAGATGAAAATAGTGATTAACTAGAATGTATTGGAAAGAGTGTAACCTGAGCATGACATAAATGGTATGGAATAAGGGGTGGATATATGTCCTGGTTTCAGTTAGGACAGAGTTATTTTTCCTCCTAGTAGCTGGTAGAGTGCTATGTTTTGGATTAGGATGAGAAGAGTGTTGATAACATGCTGATGTTTTAATTGCTGCAGAGCAGCGCTTACACTAAGCCAAGGACTTTTCAGCTCCTCGCTCTGTCCTGCCAACGGGCAGGCTGGGGGGGCAGCAAGAGCTAGGAGGGGACAGACCCAGGACAGCTGACCCAAACTGGCAAAAGGGGGTATTCCATACCATCTGACGTCATGCTGAACAATATATAGGGGTGGCTAGCCAGGGTGGAGGGCCGGCTCTCGGGGTTGGGCTGGGCATCAGTCAGCGGGTGGTGAGCAATTGCATTGTGCATCACTTGTTTGTACATATTATTATTATTATTATTATTATTATTATTATCTATCTTAATAAACTGTCTTTATCTCAACCCACAGGCTTCACTTTCCCGTTTCTCTCCCCCATCCCAGAGAGGGAGGGGGGAAGGTGAGCGAACGGCTGTGTGGTGTTTAGCTGCCGGCCGGGTTAAACCACAACTGTGTAAAGACATCTCTCAGACACAGAACCAAAAGGGACTAGTTTGGCATTTCTAAAGGTTTTTATAGAATCATAGAATCATAGAATATCCTGAGTTGGAAGGGACCCTTAAGGATCATCAAGTCCAACTCTTGACACCGCACAGGTCTACCCAGAAGTTCAAACCATGTGACTAAGTGCACAGTCCAATCGCTTCTTAAACTCAGTCAGGCTCGGTGCAGTGACCACTTCCCTGGGGAGCCTGTTCCAGTGTGCAACCACTCTCTCTGTGAAGAACCCCCTCCTGATGTCAAGCCTAAACTTCCCCTGCCTCAGCCTAAACTTCCCCTGCCTCAGCTTAACCCCGTTCCCGCGGGTCCTGTCGCTGGTGTTAATGGAGAAAAGGTCTCCTGCCTCTCGACACCCTCTTACGAGGAAGTTGTAGACTGCGATGAGGTCTCCCCTCAGCCTCCTCTTCTCCAGGCTGAACAGGCCCAGTGCCCTCAGCCGTTCCTCGTACGTCTTCCCCTCCAGGCCTTTCACCATCTTCGTAGCCCTCCTCTGGACACTCTCCAACAGTTTCACGTCCTTTTTATACTGTGGTGCCCAGAACTGCACACAGTACTCGAGGTGAGGTCGCACCAGCGCAGAGTAGAGCGGGACAATCACCTCCCTCGACCTACTAGCGATGCCGTGCTTGATGCACCCCAGGACACGGTTGGCCCTCCTGGCTGCCAGGGCACACTGCTGGCTCATATTCAACTTGCTGTCTACCAGGACCCCCAGATCCCTCTCTTCTAGGCTGCTCTCCAGCGTCTCATCGCCCAGTCTGTACGTGCAGCCAGGGTTTCCCCGTCCCAGGTGCAGGACCCGGCACTTACTCTTATTGAACTTCATGCGGTTGGTGATCGCCCAGCCCTCCAACCTATCCAGATCCCTCTGCAAGGCCTTTCCACCCTCATCCGAGTCCACAACTCCTCCAAGTTTGGTGTCATCAGCAAACTTGCTCAAAATACCTTCTATTCCTACATCCAGATCGTTTATAAAAATATTGAAAAGTACTGGCCCTAAAATGGAGCCTTGAGGGACCCCACTGGTGACCGCCCGCCAGCCTGACGCAGCCCCATTCACCATAACCCTTTGGGTCCTGCCCGTTAGCCAGTTGCTCACCCATCGGATGATGTTTTTATTTAGCTGTATGGTGGACATTTTGTCCAGTAGGATCCTATGGGAAACCGTGTCAAATGCCTTGCTGAAGTCCAAAAAAATCACATCAGCTGGTTTCCCTTGGTCCACCATACGGGTGATCTTATCATAAAAGGAAATCAGGTTAGTTAGGCAGGACCTTCACAAACCCATGCTGGCTGGGACCAATGACTGCTTTGTCCCCCAGGTGCGCCTCAATAAGTTCGAGAACCATCTTCTCCATGATTTTACCAGGCACTGACGTGAGACTGACAGGCCTGTAATTGCTTGGGTCTTCTTTCTGACCCTTCTTGAAAATCGGCACAACATTTGCCAGCTTCCAGTCTACCGGGACCTCTCCAGACTCCCAGGATAGTTGAAAAATAATTGAGAGAGGTTCCGCGATGACGTCCGCCAGCTCCTTCAGCACCCGGGGATGAATCCCATCTGGACCCATGGACTTGTAGGGATCCAGGTGGAGTAGCAAATCCCGCACACGTTCAGGGTCAGTTGGGAGTTTGTCATCCCCACCGTCCCGGTCCTCCAGCTCAGGGCACCCTGGGTCCCGAAGCCCATCATCGGCATTGAAGACAGAGGCAAAGAAGGCGTTAAGCGTCTCTGCTTTGCCTATGTCATTGTCTGTGAGGAGACCTTCCCTATCAAGGAGCGGCCCTATGTATTCTTTAGTTCTCCTTTTTCCATTCACATATCTAAAAAAACCCTTTTTATTATCTCTCACAGACACAGCCAGCTTCAACTCTAGGTGTGCTTTAGCCACACAAATTTTCTTCCTACAAACACGAACAGCATCCCTGTATTCTTTCCATGTCACCTGGCCCTCCTTCCAGTAGCGAAAGACTCTCTGTTTCCACCTAATCTCCATTAGAATGTTCCTGGTCAGCCACGCCGGCCTCCTGCCCCGCCTGCCTGACTTGCGATATTTAGGAACTGCCTGTTCTTGTGCTTCTAGGAGGCATCGCTTAAAGAATGACCAGCACTGGTAGACATCGAGGCCTTCAAGAGCAGCTTCCCAGGGGACCTTGCTGACTAGTTCCCTGAGCAGCCTGAAGTCCGCCTTTCCCATATCTAGGGGTAAGGTTTTGGTGGCACTTTTCCTTCTGTCGCCGTAAATTTTGAACTCAACCACTTCATGGTCGCTATGACCGAGGCGGCCACCAATCACCACATCTCCCACCAGGCCCTCTCTGTTTTCTAGCAATAGGTCTAGGAGGGCACCTTTCCTAGTTGGCTCCGTCAGCACCTGCACCAAGAAGTTATCATCTAGGTGCTTCATGAACCTCCTGGACTTGCTCGTGTCAGCCGTGTGGCACTCCCAGTTAACGTCTGGCAAGTTGAAGTCCCCCATAAGGACAAGGGGAGTTAATCTCGAGGCCTCTCTTAGTTCTGTAAAGAATAATTTATCGGCGCTATCGTCCTGGCCAGGCGGTCTGTAATAGACTCCCACAACTACATCCCCTTTATTCGTTTGTCCCTTCATCCTTACCCAGAGGCTCTCAACTTTGCCATCGCCGACCTGAAGTTCCACACAGTCCAGCCCCTGCTTCACATACATCGCCACCCCACCACCTCGCCTTCCCTGCCTGTCCCTCCTGAAGAGCCTGTAACCATCTATCGCAACACCCCAGTCACAGGACTCATCCCACCAGGTTTCGCTTATGCCGATGATGTCGTAGTTGCGGGACTGGGCCAGTACTTCTAGCTCATCCATTGTATTCCTCATACTACGTGCATTCGTGTAGAAGCATTTCAGGTGTGTCTCCTTACACTCAGCACCTTGTGGATCTAACCGAAGGACCTTACTGGCACACAGCCCCTCTGATTCTAGCGTACCATCCCTTAGGTCTTCACCGGCGTGCCTGGTTTTAGCCCCTTCCCCCTTCAACTCTAGTTTAAAGCCCTATCTATCAGCCCTGCCAACTCCTGACCAAAGATCTTTACCCCTCTCCGAGAGAGGCACATCCCATCCGGTGCCATCAGGCCCGGTGTAGCATAGACCTTCCCATGATCAAAGAACCCAAAGTTCTGCCGGTCACACCAGTCTCGAAGCCACGAGTTTAGGTGAACAGCACACCTTTCAGCTTCAATCCCCCCTATCGGAAGGACAGAGGCAAACACAACCTGCGCGCCTGATCCTCTAAGTAGTCGCCCCAAATCCCTAAAGTCTCTTTTGATCGCCTTCAGACTTCTCTTTGCTACTTCATCGCTACCAGCCTGAAAGACCAGTAGCGGGTAGTAGTCAGTGGGCCGTACCAGGCGCTTGACTTTCTTGGCAACGTCCCTGACCCTGGCCCCAGGGAGGCAGCAGACTTCCCTACGGGTAGGGTCAGGTCGACAAATAGGGCCCTCTGTTCCCCTAAGGATAGAGTCTCCCACAACGATCACTCTCCTGTCTTTTTTGGTGGAGGCAGTCCCGATGTGTGGAGTCGACCTCCTCGCCCTAGGCATCCTCCTGGGAACACTTTCTATCTCTTCCTCAGTTGCCGGTCTCTCAATCTCCAGGGCCTCAAACCTGTTCTGTAAGGGCACCTGGGAAGGTGGGGCCGGAAGGGGAGGGCATCGCCTGCGATGTCGAGCAGGGACCTGTCTCCATTCCTCCTCAACTCCCAGATCCCCTCCCTCTGCCCGACAGCGACAGGGCCGGGGGTCCACCCCCATTTGGGGTGTCTCACCCCGGTACCTCTCCTCGAGGCCCTGCAGGGAGTTACTCCACAAGTCTATCTCCCGCTCACACTCCCTAATATCCCTCAACCTCTCCACCTCCTCCTTGAGCTCCGCCACCATGCGGACCAGGTCATCCACCTGCTCGCACCTCACGCACGCAGCGTCTCTGCCTCCCGCCGATGGCGGCAGCAGGCTCTGACACTCCCTGCATCCGGTGACCTGAACCGCTGCATTCTTTAACGGGTAGTCGGTCTGGGTGTGTACCGACTTCCTGGAGAGAGCACCGTGCCTGGTGGAGACCATTATCGCCTCGCTATCTGCTGTCGTTAAGAGGTGTTCGTGTGGGCAGGGGGTTGCTCTCCGCCCTGCCTGCTCGAACTGCCGCGCTAACTGCCTCGCCACGTCCTGTTTGCCCGTCCTGGTCGCCGCGCTCCCTAGGGGCTGCTTTTGAACGGCCGGGGAGGGGGCGCTGCTGGCTCCGCCTTCGCCTCGTCAGCCTCCCTCACGAGGGCTGCCGGGTCCTGGCGGCTCCCTCGAGTAGGCTCGATGCCGGAAAGTCAGCCCTGCCTGGCCCGATCCCCCGCTCCGCTGCAGAACGCGTCTGCCCCGGAGCCGATCGCCTCGGCAAATGGCCGAGTACTGTTTGTTGCAAGAATGCCATCTTTTGTAGTTTCTATCAGGGTAAAAATAATCTTGGCATTTCCCATGAAGTAGTCATTCTAACTTTGTACTAGCTTTATTAGTGAGACAGCTCTGGAATATGCCATTCAATATAACATAAGCAGTATTAATTTATAGCAAATTAAAAATCATCTGTACTCAATGGTAACCGTTAATGGATTTCTGGCCTTTGAAAAATTAGTGATAGTGCTGCATTTTATACAAACCCTGTCATTCTGCAGAAACTTGATCAATAATAACTCCATTTCAGAAAGGGATTTCGGTCTGTCCAGAAAAAGATGGAGGTGAAATAAAAGTATTTCAAAGGCTCCAACTTGTATAAATTGTAATAAAAGGCATGTCAGAGGTGGGAATAACAATCATATCCTTTTAAATTCTGTTTATGAGACAGCAGCATCTTTATGAGTACCTCTATTTCAATAAGTTTGTGACTACTTCTGAAGCTTCCAACAGCCCTAGCTACCAAGAGGAGCATCTGATGGGCATTCCCAGATAAACAGCCCCAATGATAATGACCATTATAAGAAAGGATGTGGAGATAAAGGAAGAGAAAGTAGTAATCTAAAAAGCAGTAAAAACAAATTAATATTTACTTTCTATTACTCCCTGCCACTCCCACCATCCACCTAAGAAAACTATATGTTTGGCTGTATGTTATGTGTATTTTAGTTAATTTTCTAGGAAGGTTTCAGAATAAAGAGAAGAAATGTTAGAAATAATTACTTAGAAAATAGTTGATTTTTTTTTTTTCATTGTTAAGAAGAACAATTCTGAAATGATTGTTTTTGTGCATTCAAAAGTATGTGATTTCAGGATGTAAATCAATTGGGTTCTTCTGAGTAGAAAATGTGTAATGGAATGGAATTAAAATGGACAAGGAACATTTCAGTAGGAAAGTGGAAAAGAACATACTTAATTCAAGGTATTTATATACAGAACAACAAATCTAAAAATCACTGTTGGTTCTAGGAGTCATGAAGTTGGGAATACCAGGACCAGATTCACTCCTGCCGTAACAATAGTGATCGAAGTTACATAAGGACTGAAAGCTTTCATGGTTTATTGCTTGTATTTCTCTTACTATCTTGTTTATCTAATATATTTTTTATTTTTCCATGTGATGGCAAGTCATCTTTAGGTGCATGCTGGTTATTTTATCCAATGATCAGTAAATCAGATTGAAATCAATTTGGCATTTAGCAGTTGCACTGGATTTTCCCCTTACAAAGACAGAAATGGTTTGCAGAAATGCTAGAAAACAGATTTAAAACACATAGAATAGCCTTAGTCTTTTGTTGTTTGATATAATTTGAAAAATTCAGGCAATCTGATAGTATCTTACCATATTGAAATATGTCACCTTTTCTGTCTCTCTTCCATTTCCTTCTCTGCAAGTCCCAGCAAGCTTCCTATACCAGGCAGAAAATTTATTATGAAATCCTCCTTCAGAACAAGTATCTCTTTGCCTTTTTGGAGAGATGGTGAACAAAATAGCAACTGCTTTGAGGAAAGAATTGCAGTAGGAAAAGTTAGCTTGCTTAAGTCCCCAACATAAGTAATATTCTGGGATTATCAGATACTTGACAAAATCTACAGTAGACAAAGAGGGAAACAAATATGACAATGACAGTTTTCATGTGAAATATGAAAGCTTAATCATAAAGATTTTTTTTTTGTTATTATTATTATTTATTTATCATATTTATGTAAAATAAAATTACTCCAGTTTTAATAATCTAAATATTAGGTACTTAGTCTAAGTTCATCTGTTGCCCTCCATTTTCAGTGCGGAGAGAGATAGATCTCTCAGATCCTTATGGTAAATAAATTCATTTCTGCACGTGTCAGTTTATCTCCTTTGATAACAAAGGTTGATCAACATGTCAGTGGCTTAGCTTAGGGTCCTAACATTTAAAAGGTTAGAATTAAAGGAGGTGAATCTATTCCAAAACACTTTGGCCAAGTTAAACAAGTTTAAGATTTTGATTAATTCTAGTACTAACACACTTAAAAATATTTACTTCTCTGTTCCCTGGTTGCGCTACTCACCATGTGATTGTGTATTAGTATATGTCATGATGGAGCAAGTAAGTGAAATCTATGTATAGATTAGTTCTGGAGTACCCTTCAAACTGTCATCTGTTTTACAATGGGTGGAAAAGTTTTGGGGCACTTTTCCACCAAGAAGCAGATGTGTACTTATGGGCAGATACCTGACTGAATAGTAGACTGAAACTCTTCGAACAGACAAAACTCTCTTGTTGTGATTCACAACCTTTCTTATTTCACACAAAGTAGAAAAACAATGCAAGCAAGCAAGCAAATTAACAAACAACAACAAAATATAGCACAAGTAGTTTCCTGATGTTTTCGTGTTTCACTAAGCATTCCTGATTTCACAGAAGAAGCAAATAAGAAAACAAATGTTCTTCAGAACTGTGGATTTTAGATTTCTAGTCATGTTATAAATTTCCATCCACACTACAAAATTTTGGTATGTCAACAAAATTGACGTTAGAGTTTTGTCTGAAGCACATACCTCCGCAGATACTTACTAGATCCCCCAGAAATATGCTGCAGAGAATAGTTCAGCATTGACAAATTGGAGGGACTGGATGACTAAATACTTAGTATCTGTTATACTCTGATGGAAGAAATTATATACACAGCTTTGGATGCATACAGAGAATTTTTTGTGCAGAAACTAATGACATTGTTGACCATTCACCCAAAATGATAAATCAAGTTGAGCACAGCTATATCAAATTTCATTTTTTCATCATTCAGTGCTCTTTCTTTTTCAGTGAACAGTCTTTCTTAGAGCTACATTCTTTACTTTGCTTTTATGGGAGGTTTACAGTAGCAATTAGGACAATCTCTGAAAAATAAAAATAAAGAACATCCTGGATTGACCATCTATTGAAATCTTTTGTAAACTAAGTAACTAATAATGGATGCCTACATGAGCTAATGTGTCAAGCTTTTGTTTGTTTGTTTGTTTGTTTGTTTCATTTGTAACTATTTGGAGGAAGAATAAAACAAGAAGTGTTTTACTATGGAAAAAGGAAATAAATAGTCAAGTTGGCAGTAAAAAAAAAAAAAAATATAATGAATGAAAATCTCTCATCTCTCATATGCATGTAAACCACTGTCTCTTTGTAAAAGAAGGGTAATGAGGAGGATTACAAGAATAAAACAGCTTAATATGAGAGCCTAAACAGACAAGGACTCCCCTTCTTCAAAAGAACGTAATTGAGCTGGGGTTATTTTTTATTATTATTATATATATTTTTTTATGATTCATAATCTATAAATGCTTCTTCTGGTTCAAGAGCAGGAAGCTTTTTGCAAGGAGTTAAACATTTATAAAGGTAGGCCCCCAAACCAATAGGAAATTGTGACATGTTTTTCTCAGAAATTGGATGCCAGCAATACTTTAATCACCTTTAAATGAAAAGAAGTTTAGAAAAACAGAACAAAACAAAACCACCAAAAAACTCTTATAACAGATTCACTCTTGCTGGAAATGACGCAATATATGAATATTGGAGACCTTTCTAGAACTAGATTCTGAGAGGCTTTCTGAGTTAGATTCTGAGAGGCTTTCTGAATTTTCATTTGTTTCATTTACTTTAGAGATTTCTTGTTATTTATTATGTCATGATTTAAAGCCCAAAGCCCAATACAGTCTCTCTCTCTCTCTCTCTCTCTCTCTCTCTAACATATATATATATATAAAATCTTTTAACTTTTGTAAGCTTTGGATCAGGCCCAGGATAAAAGGCTTCTCCAATTTTCATAGGAAGTTATTTAATACCTATTTATATATGCAAATTAAAACATTGAGTATTATGATTGCTGGATATCTTGGTGACTGTTTACTCCAGGTAACTCTCAAATTTCTTTAATAATTTCTGTTATTGCCCTCCAGAATTGCAGAGAGAAATCCTTGATCTAATTACTAGACTTTATATGCAAATGCTGTCAGATTTAATTAGTATTTTTCCCCCTTGAAATGATGAACAAAGCTCAAGAAATTTCAGATGGATCATGTTCTACAGATATTACATTAGCAATCCAATGCGTTTCCACAGAAGATATTATAGTTGCATTTCTCCAGAGGATTAACAAACGTGGGCTTGGCCTGTAATGAGTCTATTGGTGAACATAGTTAAAAAGGTCATGTCTAAACAGCACAGTGAAGAATACTGAAATCTGAATTAGCATCCACCAGAATTGGTAGTCTATACAATATAGCACAGAACTATATTGAAATATGACCTTCATCAGTGAAGAAACATAGACTTGTTGCATCCTTAATAGGATAGGAGAAGAAATGATGCCAATTTTACATGATTTTATGTATTTATATAGGTGTGTTTATGATAATTCTATACTTCCAGCTATCTACTAGAGAGCTTAAACTGGGATTTTCCATCTCTCAGTATAATTCCTATTTTCATTATCAGTTACATGTGGGAGGAGAAAAGAGAACAGTATTTGTAAATGCTCTGTTGCTATACCTAATGGTTGTAATCAGAAACAAGAATGAATATCTTCCTGTAGTGTGCCAGGGAGAGACCAAACAACAGGAAACCTATTTTCCAGTTTACAAAGGTAAGGTGTTTTGCTTTCTTTGTGGAATACACATTTATGACACAAATCACTCTTCCTTGACTAAAGAATGGGGTCTAATAAAAGAATAATAAAATTTGATTCATGACCTTTTTGAGATCATGTGAATGTTCTTTCTTCATCCATACTTACTGGCCCTATTAGTGCAAAGCATCTCATGAACAGCAAATTTGTATGCAGTCTTAACATTTACTTTTTTTCAATATGGTACTGTACAGATATTGTCTTACTCAAAATAAAACCTAAAAGTTTGGGTGTCTCTGAAGTACGAGTCAGTACACCTACTGGTGAGAGAAGGAACCAAGAAGGTTACTTAAGTTTATATTCCTAAATTTGTATGTTTTAAATTGAACAATATTACTCCCATCCTAATGCTATGCTTTAATAAGATTTTCTTCTAAGATGTTTACAAGCATATATGCCACCAACTTTGTATGGAGTAAGGTCCTTATGGAGACACTAGATACTGCATTATGTCATGTGACAGTGTAATCCACATCATGACTCTGTTCTGTTTATTATCTGACATTTTTCCTCAACAATGTGTATTTAGACATCTTTACTTTCATTGAACTGGAATCAGAGATTTCCACTAGGTTTACAAACATTTATTAAATTTGGTCCAAAGATTCAAATTAGTGGCAAAGTTCATTTCTCTCAACCCTCCTAAATGAACAAACAATAAACAAACAAATAAAAGGAACATCTCTTGATTTTTTAGAATTGTACAAGTCAGAGGTTAGAAATCAACTAGAAAATGTTATTTTGGTAAGCCAGGAAGCCCAAAATCTCTGATTCTTTTAATGATGCTTGACAAACATACAAAAAACTGCTTTAACTGCTTTAATTCTGAGTCAATGTGAGTCATGTTTTACACAAAGAATCTTTAATGTGTTATCTCTCCTACCTTGCTGAGAAAAGGTATAGTAATTTGGACTGCAGTTTAAGCAGTTCTCTTAAAAGCCTCTGTGGATTCAGGAGGAGGAATTCACTGTAATGTTAACAATATCATTTAACCTTTCGATCTTTCTTTTCTGTTTCATCTGTTGGAGGGTCAAGTACCAAGTCTGTCTCAGGTAAAACACTTGAAATTCATATTTCTGTGAATAACTAGGAAGAGTCAAAAAATGTAGACATGGAAAATCCAAAGAACTGGAGAAAGATATCTACATGAGTCCTGGTAGGAATGTAAAAAAATAGGCAGCTCCTGAGTGCGTCCCTCATATTTGATAGGTAGGCTCATTACAGGATCCTAACAAATCTTTTTTTCCAATATTGCCTAAAAGTCAAATTATTTGCTCAAATACACTCTTCTGCACAATTGCCATATGGCTTACACAGTTGTCCTCAGAGTTAGTGACAGGATTGCTTAAACATCAAACACAGACCATGCAATGTAGTGGAAACTGTAATTATTCATGGAATTAAATTACACTGGAAACTCAAATGTGGGGAGGGAAAATGCTTATTTAATCTCTGCTGGAAGAACATAAATAGCTGCATAGAAAAAGTGTGTGGGCTATACTGAGAGTTGAATGGACCTTTTAGATTTTTTTTATTTTTGAAGAGTATCAAGGGAAAAATGTAGGGCCTTATGAACTTTGGCTTTCTAGTGGTATACACTAGAAGGAGATGAATCACATCCTGAGTATCCTTATTTATGCCTTGACAAGGGGAAACTAGCTTGATTAACTCAACTATGAAATGCTATACCTTACAAATTTAAAATTAGGTGAATTGGCTTCTAAGGGGTTAGGTGAAGTGGTTTCCAAGTGGTTTAGGGCAATATCACATGCTGTCTCAGCAACGTTAACCTTTATGATCTCTTCTCCTATTTTCCTCTGAAACACAAGTACTTTCCCTCAAGCATATATAGGGGGAAAACTTATACGGGGAAAAAAAAAAAAAAAAAAAAAAAAAAAAAAAAAAAAGTTAAATGGATTCCATATTTCAGATTTTTTTCTTCAGAAATACTCTGAAGAACCTGCCAGGTAATAACAGTGAGGCAACTAGGACACTGGGACATTAGTCCAAGTTACTACTATATCTGTTAAACTCTTACCTAATTTCAGGCACCTATGAGGGACTAACTAGCTCATTTTGTGTATTTATCCTAAATAAGTTTTATTGATCTAAAGAAAGTTTATCCTAGTAACTAAAGTCAGCTTTTTCATTTATTTCCAAGTACTAGAAGAGTCTGACCTTTGGAAGTGAGTGGTGTACAGGTCAATCTGTGCAGAGGCCTAAATCATTATCTGTCCACAGGCCAGTAGCAACTATTATTACAGTATACTTTTGATCTGAGCTGTGTATGTTGGGAAAAATTAATCCATATTCCCTGGTAAGCAGAGCTAGATGATGGTACATTTAAAAGGTAAGTAAGCTCACCACATTTTGTTTCAGGCAGGGAAAAAAAATAAATAAAATTCTAACATCCAAGGTAGAAGAGTGTAAACTTGTTGCCTGAGTATAACTTCAGTTTCAATATGTTGTTTTCAAAATAGATCCATTAGCCTTAGCCTTTTTCATAGATAGGCATACACTTTACATAAGCCTCATATCTGTGGAAGGGTCACGGCACCCAGTTAAAGGAATCATCCTACCATCCCAGAGGTCATATTTATGGCATTCAGCTGTGGGAACTGTGGGAAGTCATAGCTCCATGTCCGTCATTTGGATGCCTGCCACTCCTGGTCCTGGTTACGTCATTCTCAGAGAGGAAGTACTATCCCTGCATGACTTGCCCTTGGAGATTCATGAAGTGCCTGTATCAAATGGTTACTAAATTTTAAATCTTCAGGCCACACACTAGCAATATTGAGCTTAGTTTTCCAGATCCCAGCTAGCTACACAACAAGGAAAATAATTTTATAGAGCTTGGCTGGGTGGAGGCAAAAGGATACCAAAATGAAAACAAGGAATTATCCAGCCTGGTTTAGAGTTTAACCCCTCAAGCTATTGCTTACTAACACTGAACTGCAAAGGAAAAAATAAAATAAAATAAAAATCCCTTGTTCATCCTGGAAACGGGTTTTATATTCTCATAACAAACTACTTTTTCAACAATCCAAACACTCGCCTACTGGGAAACATTATCACCTGAAACAAATTTTGTTCCATGCCTGTGAGTCAAACCTTTAAAGCTATAGGTGACCCTGTAAAGGGGTGAAAAAAAGGTGACAGAGTAAGCAAGAAAGTACTCAACTTCCAGATGAACAATACACAAAAGGCATATAAAAGAGGTAGTAACTAAAGACAAAACCAGCAAACACAGAATAACTCACTCCAGACAGCCAGCATTGTTTTCAGGCATTGTCTACACTAGACATCGCAATTGACTGTAATGTCCTTCAACCATTGGTAAGCAGTCTTGATTCCAAACAAATTTGTTACAATCAACTTTTCAGTGGTTATCAGTGGCAGTTCTCAAGAATTTGAGTGCCTGGGAGAGATCATTCCACCACCGGGGTATATAATACAAATCCCAGTGTTTTACTGTCTACAGTGGCAGAGCCAGCCCCCCTCTCATCTGTTTTCTTTGCTTAGCCTAAAGCTATCTAAACATACTTTAGTTTATCACTTATTTTGCAGAAGGTACTTTGGGAATATTTTTTGTTTGGTTGGCTTTTTTTTTTTCTTTTTTCTTTTTTTCTTCTTTTTTATTTGTTTATTTTTTTTTTAATAAGCAATTTCTGGTACAGAAATGCCTTTTTTGTTGTTGTTGTTGTTTTGTTTTGTAAGCATCTTGTTCCTTCCAGTTGTCCTTTTCTTCATCTATGAGAGGTGAGAAGTTTTAGCAATACTTTGAGTGTATGGTACTTCAGTTGTGCTAAGGAATTTGGACCTTTTTTTCCCCATTAGGTAGCCATGATTAAGAATCAAAGGCTGAAAAGAGGAAAGGAGTTGAGACAAAAACACACACCTCTAAAAACCTAGGGAAGTTAAAATGAAAAAAAGTGTAATACTAGAGTCAGACCATCTGTCCTCAATCCTTCCCTGAAAATCAGTGGCTCTTTGAAATTACACCACCAGTTCAACATAAAGGCAGCTTGTGATAACTGAAATGCAGGACTGAGCATTTGCAATGTAACAAGACCATTTACACTGGTGCTGTACATTGAGCCTGTGGCTTTCCAGAAACAGCACTTCAAGAGATGTTTCTGTTCCTGCCACTTGTGCAAGGTAAAAGTACAGATTTTTAGAAAGGGTTGGACATATTGGAGCAAGTCCAAAGGAAGGTCATGAGGATGATCAGAAGGTTGGAGCACCTCTCATATGAGAACAGGCTGAGGGAGTTGGGGTTGTTCAGCCTGGAGAAGAGAAGGCTCCGGGGATACCTTATAGAGGCCTTCAACTACCTGAAGGGGGCTACAAGAAAGCTGGGGAGGGACTCTTTGTCAGGGATTGGAGTGATAGGAGAGGGGGAATGGTTTGAAACTACAAAAATAGGTAGATTTAGGTTAAATATTAGGAAGAACTTCTTTACTCAAAGGCTGGAAAAACACTGGAACAGTGTTGCCCAGAGAAGATGTGGATGTACCTTGGAAGATGAAACCCTGGAGGTGTTCAAGGTCAGGTTGGATGGGTCTTTGGGCAACCTGGTCTGGTGGGAGGTGTCCCTGAAAATGGTGGTGAGGTTGGAATTTAAGGTCTCTTCCAACCCAAAGCATTCTATGACTATGTGATTCTGTGTATCTCTTCCTCACTTTCATGGTTTTAGAAAGGCTAAAAAATGGTCCAGAAGTTAACTGGTACATGGTACTAATTCTTCAGCCATGCATTCCTAGATTTTCATAGGTGATAGGTGGGCTGTAAAATGAATAGGACATAATATGCCTTCTGATTTGTCATCTTGGACATTGGGTGCACTAAAACGAAATATATATCTATATATATATATAGATAGATATATATATATAGATATATATTTCCTTTATTTATATATATATAAATAGATATATATAGATATATATATATAAATTTTATTTAAACTTTCTAAGTGAATATCTGATTTTGTTTTCATATTATGTGAACAAGGCACATATCCATTAATCTGCATACTGTAGAATGGCTGAGTCCTTTTAGTATTTGCCATGACATTTCTACAGAGAACACAGGCCTCAGAGCAATGCAACTGCCACATTTTTCCATGAAAGTAGGAATCATAGAATCATAGTATCATAGAATATCCCGAGTTGGAAGGGACCCATATGGATCATCAAGTCCAACTCCTTACACAGCACAGGTCTACCCCAAAGTTTAGACTATGTGACTAAGTGTACAGTCCAAATGCTTCTTAAATTCAGACAGGCTTGGTGCAGTGACTACTTCACTGGGGAGCCTGTTCCAGTGTGCAACCACGCTCTCGGTGAAGAACCTCCTCTTGATGTCCAGCCTAAACTTCCCCTGCCTCAACTTAATCCTGTTCCCATGGGTCTTGTCACTGGTGATTACAGAGCATACGTCACCTGCCTCTCCACTCCCTCTCGTGAGGAAGTTGTAGACTGCAATGAGGTCCCCCCTCAGCCTCCTCTTCTCCAGGCTGAACAGGCCAAGTGACTTCAGCCTCTCCTCAGGAAGAGAGGAACTGTACTGTCGCTTATTTTCACTGCTATCTTCAACACCATTTAAAAATCTTTTTAAAAACTTGACAGACATTTCTAACAGTAACTTGAATTTCCTGAAGAAAGGGGAACAATAGGATCTTAACAAGATCCCAAACCATCTTCTGTACCATTTTGACAGGCCCGGAATAGAATGGGGAATTTTTCCTGCAGCTATTTCTAATTTTAGGTTCCCCTGCCAGTCAGAAAGGTGTACAGAAAGTTGTAGCTCATGGGGTTCAGTGTAGCCTGTACTTCAACCATACGCAGTAGCTAGTGTGTTGTAAATTCATACACTAATCTAATTTCCCCATATAGACAAGCTGTGAAAGCAAAACCTACTAGGAAAGTATATGTGCATATGGCCACATTGAACTGAGGCCAAACTGGCTGCTTCGCTCTTTCAAAAGCAGAGCACATACAGTATGTTAAGGCAGAGTACAGCAAAACATTGTACATATAATGTCAGTTTCTCAGCTAAAAGTACAGGTACCTGGGCCTGACAGCAGGAAACACTAAGAAATAACACCCGGACTAAAAATCAATCATTTTTTTTTTTTTTTTTTTTTTTTTTTTTTCCAAATGAAAATTTGGAACTTTATAGTGGTGAAAGAGGAAGTGACCAGGTTTGATTTTGATCCAGAACAAGTTTCTGTGATGTTAAAACTGTACTTTTGCACCAAAGAAATGTAGTTATAGGATGGACTCAGTCAAAGAAAAATAATTTTATTTATGCTATGCTTCAGCCTCTTTGTTGTCACTCCAATAATATAAGACTGCTCCATAGAGATGCTTTATATGAGTAATTCACTCACTGCACCCCTAAGACAGGACAGCAGTCATATCTGAAAAAAACCTGTGGTCTTTACATAAGCCCTGATTTCAAGCTTCCCCTAACAGAGAAATCTTGTCACATATCTGTGTTCTCAACTATAGTTCAGGTCCTCCTCTGGGAAAAATCATTATGATGTTTCCCCAGTATGTTTTTTTCAGGAGAGCTTGAACCTACACATTTCAGCTTCAAAGAGTTTTCTAAAATTTGGATGGACCAAATCTCTTCCACAGCAGTTACTTTTATTGGGAAAAGATGAGCTTCCACTGTACCCCAACAACACAGTGTTATTTTGTTATTTGTGAAAAAACAAACAAACAAACAAAAAGAAACAAAACTTATCCTGCAGATATCCACTTCTTATTTGTTGCTTTTGCTCCACAGCTAGTTCTAAGTACCCTCACAGCCACAGAGAAAAGTTACTTCCAACATGTGGTAGTCAGCAAACCTAATCAAACTTGATATTGCTGCACATGGATATATATATATATATATATATATATATAATATATTTATATATATATATATATTATAAATATATATATTTAATATATATATTTATATATATATAAATCTTAGTGATTTTTCCTATTGAAACTATAGAGAGTTCTGAAGTTAACCTGTGTTGTTTTTCTGGAAAGTGCTGGCAGCAGGTAAGAGTGACTGAATGAAATGAGCAGCTCCACTGATTGCCAAAGTGTAAGCTCACTATTGGTGTTGATAGGGCTTGTAGACAGGGAAACAAACTTAATGAATGTAGATTTAAAAGCTAACAGGTGAAATCTTGGCTCAGCTGAAATGACAGTGTGTTTTGTTACCAACTAGAGCACCAGTATTTTTCCCACCGTTCATATGGGTCACTTGGGCCTCGGGTCACCTGCCGAGGTGATCGGCTTTGGGGCAGACGCGTTCTGCAGCAGAGCAGGGGATCAGGACAGGCAGGGCTTTTTTTTTTTTTTTTTTTTTTTTTTTTTTTTTTTTTTCCCCGGCATCGAGGCCACTCTAGGCAGCCGAGAGAGTCGCCAGGACCCGACAGTCCTCACGAGGGAGGCTGACGAGGCATAGGTGGAGCCAACAGCGCCCCCTCCCCGGCCGTTCAAAAGCAGCCCCTACGGAGCACGAGGGACCAGGAGCATGGCGAACAGGAAGGGCAAACGGCGTGGCGCATCAGAAGGGCGGGGCGCGGCAGTTCGCGCAGGCAGAGTGAGCTGGCAGGGCAGAGTGAGCTGGCAGGGCAGAGCGTTCACCCCTGCCCATAAGAACAACTCATCTAACGGCTGTCTACCACTAGCTAGGCCGCGATGCTCTACACTAGGCAGAGAGCTCTCTCGAGAAAGTCTATAGCCACCCAGACAGACTGCCTGCTCAAAAATGTGGCAGTGCAAGTCTCTGGGTGCAGGGAGCATCAGAGCCTGTTGCTGCCATATGAGGGAGGCAGAGATACTGTGTGCGTGAGGTGCGAGCAGGTGAATGACCTGGTCCACCTGGTGGCAAAGCTCCAGGAGGAGGTGAAGAAGTTGAGGGCCATCAGGGAGAGTGAGAGGGAGATAGATTGGTGGAAAAACTCCCTGCAAGGCCTGAATGAGAGGCAGTGGGCTGAGACCTCCCAGATGGGGGTAGATCCCCTGCCCTGTCGCTGTTGGGCAGAGAGAGGGGACCTAGGAGTTAAGGAGGAATTGAGACAGGTCCCTGCTCGACGTTGCAGGCAACGCCGTCCCCACCAGCCCCACCTTCCCAGGTGCCCTTATACAACAGATTTGCGGCACTGGAGCTTGAGAGACTGGTGGGTAGGAAGTTTACTGATGGGGTAGAGTTTACCCAGGAGGATGCCTAGAAAAAAAAAAAAAGAAGGGGAACAGATGGCCCTGTTTGTTGGCCTGACCCAACCCATAGTGAAGTCTGTTGCCTCCCTGGGACCAGGGCCAGGGATGTTCCTAGAAAGCTTCCCAAGCTGCTTTGCCCCTCTGATTACTATCCACTATTGATAGTCCAGGCTGGCAGTGATAATATTGAAGAGGGAAGCCTGAAGGCTATAAAATGAGACTTTAGGGGATTGGGACATTTAGTGGATGGAGCGGGAGTACAGGTGGTGTTTTTGTCAGAGGGAGTACAGGTGGTGTTTTCATCCATCCCTACAGTGTCAGGGAGGGGTACAAAGAGGACACGGAAAGCCCACATGATAAACACGTGGCTCAGAGGCTGGTGCCAACACAGAAATACTGTTTTTTTTTTTTTTGACCATGGGGCGCTTTACTTGGCACCCAGCCTGATGGCCACAGATGGGCCCCAACTGTCTCCAAGGGAAAAACGGATCCTAGCCCAGGAGCTGCCAGGGCTCATTGAGAGGGCTTTAAGCTAGGTAAGAAGGGGGAGGGGGCTGAAATAAAGCTATTTGGAGGTGTATCAGGGGGAACAATGGCAAGGCTGGGGGAGAGGGCAATGGCCCAACTGAAGTGCATCTACACTAATGCACACAGAATGGGTAACAAACAGGAGAAACTGGAAGCCATCATGCAGTAGGCAGGCTATGAATTACTTGGTTGCCATCACAGAAATGTGGTGGGATGTCTGGCTATAAGCTCTTCAGAAGGGACAGGCAGTACGGAAGGGGTGGTGGTGTGGCTCTCTATTAGAGAGGGTTTTGATGTGGAACTTCAGGCTGGGAAAGATAAGGTTGAGTCCCTATGGGTTTGGATCAGCAGGAAGGCCAACAAGGCAGGCATCCTGATGGGGGTCTGTTATAAACCCCTAAACCAGGACGAGGAGACAGATGAGGAGTTCTACAGGCAGCTGACAGAATTTGCGAAATCTTCAGCGTTGGTTCTCGTGGGGGACTTCAACCTGACATATCCTGGAAGCACAACACAGCCCAGAGAAAGCAGTCTAGGAGGTTTCTGGAGAGAATGGAAGATAGCTTCCTGACGCAGCTGGTTAGTAAGCCTACCAGGGGAGGTGACCTGCTAGATGTTCTGTTCACTAACAGAGAAGGCCTGGTGGGAGATGTGGTGGTTGGGAGCTGTCTTGGGCAGAGTGACCATGAAATGGTAGAGTTCTCTATCCTTGGCAAAGTCAGGAAGGGGACCAGTAAGACTGCTGTCTTGGACTTCCCGAATGGCTGACTTTGAACTGTTCAGGACACTGGTTGGCAGAGTCCCTTGGGAGGTGGTTCTGAAGGGCAGAGGAGTCCAGGAAGGCTGGACACTCTTCAAGAAAGAAATCTTAATGGTACAGGAGCAGTCTGTCCCCATGTGCCCAAAGATGAGCCAGTGTGGAAGAAGACTGGCCTGGCTGAACAGAGAGTTGTGGCTGGAGTTTAAGAAAAAAAAGAAGGTTTATGATCTTTGGAAAAGAGTGTGGGCCACTCGTATAAGGATGTTGTAAGGCTATGCAGGGACAAAATTAGAAAGGCCAAAGCTCATCTGGCGCTCAATCTGGCTACTGCCATTAAAGATAACAAAAAATGTTTTTATAAATACATCGCACAAAAAGGAGGACTAAGGAGAATCTCCATCCTTTACTAGATGCGGGGGGAAACTTAGTGACAAGAGATGAGGGAAAGGCTGAGGTGCTTAATGCCTTCTTTACCTCAGTCTTCGGTGCCAAGACCAGTTGTTCTCTGGATGCTCAGTACCCTGAGTTGGTGGAAGGGTATGGGGAGCAGAATGTGGCCCTCACAGTCCACGAAGAAATGGTTGATAACCTGCTACAGCATTTGGATGTATGCAAGTCGATGTGGCCGGATGGGATCCACCCAGGGGTACTGAGAGAACTGGTGGAAGAACTGGCCAAGCTGCTTTCCATCATTTATCAGCACTCCTGGCTATCAGGGGAGGACCCAGTCGACTGGTGGCTAGCAAACGTGATGCCCATCTACAAGAAGGGCCGGGGTAGGCCTGTTAGTTTGACCTGAGTGCCAGGGAAGCTCATGGAACAGATTATGTTGAGCGTCATCATGCGGCACTTACAGGGCAACCAGGTGATCAGGCCCAGTCAGCAGGGGTTTATGAAAGGCAGGTCCTGCTTGATGAACCTGATCACCGTCTATGACAAAGTGACATGCTTAGTGGACAAGGAAAAGCCTGTGGATGTGGTCTACCTTGACTTCAGTAAGGCTTTTGACACCGTTCTCCACAACATTCTCGTGAAGAAACAGGCTGCTCATGGCTTGGACTGGTGTACGCTTCATTGGGCTAGAAACTGGCTGAGTAGTCAGGCCCAAAGAGTTGTGGTGAATGGAGTCAAATCCAGCTGGAGGCCAGTCACTAGTGGCATCCCCCTGAGCTCAGTACTGGGGCCAGTTCTCTTTTAATATCTTTATCAATGATCTGGATGAGGGGATCAAGAACATCCTCAGTAAGTTTGCAGATGACACCAAGTTAGGTGTGTGTGTCAATCTGCTCGAGGGTAGGAAGGGTCTGCAGAAGGATCTGGATAGGCTGAGGTCAACTGTATGAAGTTCAACAAGGCCAAATGCCGGGTCCTGCACCTGGGACACAACAACCCCAGGACCAGACATCCTGGAAACTAGTCAGATCCCAGCATTGTCAAGTTACAAAATGTGAGAATTAAACAGTGTAAGGTGGTGAGTAAGAGTAACCATACCGTTCATTCTTCAAGTAATCTGCTCAGATAATAAGTTCTATATGTTCCATTATTAAAAGCTTTTTCCTTCATCCTGTATTAAATGTAAAAGCTTTGAGACTGTTCTCACACAGCCAGTTAAAATGAAATTGTCTCTAAAATGAGCTGATGATCTCAGCTGAAATTACAGTCCCGAGGTGTTTTTTGTCCATATCACAGCTTTTCAATTTCATCGTAACGGCCATCCTTATTAACAGCTCCAATACCTAACTGCAAAGTGATTCACGCCACCTTCACAAAGGTTAGCAGAGCAGGGAGTGGAAGGAGAAAAGGGAATGAGGTAGCTTTGAGCCACTGGGATTGCTCCTTCAGACAGGGTCAGTCTTGAGAAAAATATTGCCATTGAAAAAATATTCCATCCTGAATTTAGTTCAGTGTAAATAACTACAACTCCAGCTGAGTGTTGGTGGTGGTGTTTTTTTTTTTTTTTTTTTTTTTTTTTTTTTTTTTTTT
>CM021763.1:5155908-5217412 GCA_011075105.1 Heteronetta atricapilla
AAGGGAAGGGAAGGGAAGGGAAGGGAAGGGAAAGGAAGGGAAGGGAAGGGAAGGGGAAACCAGGTTTTCTGAAGTTGAATACTTTTCATCAAGGATAAAATGTTGAATTTTGCAAAGTGGAAGAAATAGCACGTGAAGCAAATAGGCTTAGTCAGCAAACAAGAAATCACTTGTCATTGATAAGCAGAAAAAAAAAAAGTCTATTTAGAAGCTATAACATATCTAAATATTTTAACTCATAAACTACTTTCTTGTTGACTTCTGCAGATAATTGTATTCATCTGCTGTATTCACCAGCACCCTACAAATTTGACATTTGGTGTCACCAGTCCTCAAATTGATCCTTGCAGCTGTAACTTGCCTTCCTAATGTGAGAGCTTCAAAATCCTCACAAAAATAAAACAATGCATTATCAGAGAGACCACTCCATCAGGGAACTAAAGAGAATTTTAAACAGTTCCAATACCTTTAACAAACTCTTTTGTCTAAGTGTACCCAGTACCACTGTGGTTACATCGTTTTTGCTTTCATAGCTTGTGTATGAAAGATTTTTCCATTGATGATAGTACTGTTGCTTTTAATACCAGTTTTGCAAGCTGGTCTCACCCTGATATTCCTGATATGAGTGTTGTATATGGTGGAATAGATTATGACATAAATCATCAGATAAGAGGCAGAAGAGAAAGCCTTGAAATTTTTTGGTGGAAATAAATTTTATTCAAAATGACCTGGATATACTAGGAAAATGTTTTGAAAAGAAAATACATTGACATTCAGTGGAGACAAGCTCAAGGTAATATATTTAGGGCAGCATAATCAGATGCACAAGTATATGATGGAAATAATGTTCTTGACAGATGTTCTGTAGGACAGTATAAAGAGCTCATTGAGGAACAGAAGCTGAACATAAGCCAATGATTTTGTGCAGATATGGAGAACATATATTTTGTTAAAATATCTAATAAAGACTATAAACTTTAAGTCATTTGAAATAATAGAATCATAGAATCACAGTCCAAATGCTTATTAAAATGCCCCTCCACTCATAGAATCATAGAATATTCTGAGACTCCAATCTGTTTAGAAATTATAAAGATTTAGCTCAAATGGTCTATCCAGTTAAAGGCAACAAAACTTAAGAAAGACTTGGAACAACTGAAGAGAGTCCAAAGCAGAAGAGTAATAGTGACCAAATGTCCATAAAGTGGGATCTATGAGGGAATAATGAAAGAGCTGAGGCTGTCTAGCCTAAGGAAGTCTGAAGAGAAATACTGCACATTTTGAAGTATGTAGGTAGTTATTCAAAATAAGACATCTCTTGTACATACACGTGAAGTAACAGGATTGAAAAAAGGTCAACTAATATGTAGGAATGATCCCTACATAGGACAATACTGGATTGCTGGAGTAGGCCACAAGGGGGAATTGGAAACCTTCATTATCAGAGGGTGGCATAGATTAAAGAAGAGATTAGACACCATCCAAGAGACAGAAGCACGACGATCCTACCTTGGGGAATGGTAAAGGATTCAATAACAATTTTGATCTGTTTGCCAGACATACTTATTTTCTATGATTCTTTCTTATGAATTGAAAACATATTGATTTTTTTGCATGTCCTATATATCTTCAGAAAGTTTTTCAGATTGAAAGATGAGACAAAGTTAAATCATGAAATCCGTTAGACTTGATATCATAAAGCTATTTATTAGCTTGGGACTTGAAGAAAAAGCAAAAACAAACAAACAAACCAAAACACATCTTTATCTAATAAATTTATTTGCACACACTTTCTGGATTTTTTTCACACTCCCGTGAAAACTGTATTTATACATTTTCTTAATTAAAAAAAAAAAAAAAAAAAAATGAAAGGAAAAGAAAGTTTGTAAAGCTGTAACTATTTTCAAGACTAAGAAAAAGGCTGCAGAAGGCAAAATTTCTCTTATTTCTTACTTAGCAGTTAGTATAACTATTAACAGCAGCTTCCTTTCTAGTTATAGGAAGCTGGTGTACTGGGTCTGGCTGGGATATTAACTTTCCCTGCAGCAGTCCATACAGTGCTGTGCTCTGACCTTGTAGCTAGAACAGCAGTGGTATCACACCAGTGTTGTGTCTGCTGCTGAGCAGTACTGGCACAGTACCAGGATGTTCTCTAACTCTCCCAGAGTCATCTGGCTGGGGGTGGGCAAAAAGTGAGAAAGGAACATCACCAGGGCAGCTGACCTAAATTAACCACAGGGATATTCCATACCATATGATGTCACAGTCAACAATAAAAAGTGGAAAAAGGAAGAAGAAGGGAGGGGTCGGCTCTTGTGAATATGTCTGTCTTCCTGAACAATGGCTGAACAATGGTGTGGAGGCTCTGCTTCAAGGATGTGGTCAAACATTGCTCATTTGTAGGAATTAAAGAGTAATTTCTTTCCTCTGCACTTCCACACAGCCTTTACTTTTTTTTTTTTAAAAAAAACATTTTGTTTTGTTCCCCCCCCCCCTTTTTTTTTTCTTTAGCTAAATAGTTTAATTAATATTTTCTTTCTTAATAATTATTTTTTCCTTTAATAAAATTTTCCTTATCTCAACCTGTGAGTTGTTACTTTCCTTTTCTTCTTCCCCTCCTCGTCTGAGAAGGCAGAATGAGAGGGTAGTTGTGATGGAGTTCAGCTGCCTAGCAAGGTAAAACCACCACAGCTGGTACCTGAAGCATGTTGTCTTGGGTGATTTGATTTAGATATTGTTCTATCTGCTTTGATAACTTCCATAGTCTGGTTCTGAACACAGGTATGAAAGCAAGTTATTAAAGACATTAAAAGAAAAGTGGAGTATCTCACATGTCTATTAGATTGTCTAATTTGTGTATGGCCTTTCTGATGGAAAATTCTGATGGGCTTAGGGCTGTGAGGAGTCTTGCAAATCACAGAATCACAGAACTGTATGAACTGTAGGGGTTGGAAGGGACCTCGAAAGGTCCAGCCTCCCTGCAAAGCAGGATCCTCAGAGCAGGCTGCCCAGCTAGGCATCCAGACGATCCTTGAGTATCTCCAGAGAAGGAGACTCCACAACCTCTCTAGGAAACCTGTTCCAGTGCTCCGTCACCCTCACCGTGAAGAAGTTATTTCTCATGTCGGTGCAGAACTTCCTGTGTTCTATTTTGCGGTTGTTGCCCCTTGTTCTATCCCCACAAGCCACTGAGAAGAGGCTAGCTACATCCTCCTGTCTCCTACCCCTCAGATATTTATAGACATTGATAAGATCCCCCCTCAGTCTCCACTTCTCCAGGTTGAACAGACCCAGGTCTCTCAGCTTATCCTCATAGGAAAGATGCTCCAGGCCCTGTATCATCATTGTGGCCCTCCGCTGCACTCTTTCCAGGAGATCCCTGTCTTTTTTTGTACCGGGGAGCCCAGAGCTGGACACAGTACTCCAGGTGAGGCCTGACCAGGGCAGAGTAGAGGGGGAGGATCACCTCCCTTGACCTGCTGGCCACGCTCCTTTTAATGCACGCCAGGATCCCATTAGCCCTCTTGGCCACCAGGGCACACTGCTGGCTCATGGTCAACCTGTCGTCCACCAGGACCCCCAGGTCCTTCTCCATAGAGCTCCTCTCCAGCAGGTCATCCCCCAGCCTGTACTGATACTTCTGGTTGTTCCTTCCCACGTGCAGGACTCTACACTTGCTCTTATTAAACCACATCTGGTCTCTTCCTGCCTCAAAAGCCTTTGTTTACTGCAAAAAAATTACCAGATCAAGTCAGTGCAAGTGCGATATGCAGTGTATTTACTTGAGAGAGAAAAAAATCATAAAATTGTCACCCACATTAAGAAAAAAAAAAAAAAAAAAAAAAAGTGCTGGATGTCTGCCAAATTTTGACTTCTATTCCTCCTTTATATATGCGTTTCTTCAGATCCATATTTGAAACACAGCAAATGCAGGGACTACTGCCACTTAGAACTGGGCCAGAAAATTACATGATGTCAACCTTTTATTTTTGGAAGTAGAACACAGTTTTAGTTTGCATTCTGAATGATTTAAAATGTATTATAAGCCATTGTCCAAAAAAAAAAAAAAAAGAATTCTGAAGATGTTCCATCTTCAGCCTTTGCAGAAATCTATTTTAAAAGAGCCTCTTGTATAAAGTGTCCATCTCTCTACTTTTATTATAGTGAATTCTCAACTATAAGTTATTAGTTTACTACAATTAATTTTGATACTTCATATATTTTTCTCACAAAAATAATTTGAAAAACAAAATAAAAAATCAGCACATATATTTTGGTCATGGCAGCAAATTTTATAACACAGGAACAGCCAGTGTTAAACTCTGTTAGTTACTCATGTTTACCCTTTTCAGTTTTTACAAAAGCTTATCATATTAACTGTGCAAATGGATCTCTATGGATAACCTAAGACCTGCTGTTCAAATTTATATAAAAATTGTGCCTGAGACTCTAGATGACAGTGGACCTAGAGAGCTACTTCAAGACATGGAGACTGAAGACAAATTCATTATATATTGGGATTCCCTTCAACAACCAAGTACTGAAAAAAAAAAAAAAAAAAAAAAAAAAAAAAGCATTACAATCAAATACATAACTCATCTGTCACTGGTTCCTGGAAAAGGTAAAAATTTAGAATTTTGCTAGCTGTGATGATACTATTTCCAAAATTTCAGTTTCAGTTTTGTTTTCCATTTACAGTGGAATGGTAATCCTCAGTTTCATGTAAAGACCACCACATATGGCTGAAAATGATATATTATTTTAGAATTATCATAATCTGGGATCTACATCCTATACATAATGAAGAAGAAAGATACAGACGGAAAACAAACAAACAAACAAACAAACAAAAACTAGAACATAAATTAGTCATTTTTAAACCTGTGACACAACTGTATGTAAAGTTTTCTTGTTCTGGACATCCAAATAATTCCAGTACTCTTATAGCATTCCTTTGGAAAACTTGTTGCAATTTTTGTTGTCTTTGCATTGTGAGAGCTTGCTGACACTTTCCGAAAGGTGGCTCAGCTGTAGAGAAGAAACTTGTCTTTCAGTTACTTGTGAACATTTCATCGGTATTCTCTCTTCTGCCCCCTCCCCCCGTTCCCTACCCCTCCACTTTTTTTTTTTTTTTTTTTTTTTTCTTACTTACTTTTCTTCCTTTCTGCCCTTCTGTGTTTTTTAACTTTATATTGCCATTTTCAGATGAAAACATGAAAACAGAATTGGAAATAAATGTTTTAGAAATACTGGGCAGGATTGCATTTCAACAGAAAAATGTAATTAAAAAATTAATAAGTAAAAGTTATAACTTGATTGGTTAAGAGAAGAATTTGTTGTTATGGATTTGTTAAGAGAAGGAAGGGAGTGAGAACAGAGGCAGTTTACAGGTACGGAGATAAACATCCACATCATGAAAAGTGAAGTGAGGGAACAAATTTAAGAGGTGAGATCAAGTTGGCAAGAATATGGCAAAGGAAATGGGCTCCAAATAGTGACTGTTGCTAAGGAACTAGATTTTCATACCTGCATGAGGCTACCTAATTTATAGTCCTGTTTTATGTATTACATCTGAATCAATTTCTCATTAATTCTTCTCACAAAAAGAGATGAAGAACACCTGAATTGCTTATTTTGACTGGAAGCTACCTGAGCTTGTTTTAAAGATTTTTTTTTCCACCTTCCCCACACTCCTTCTTTCCCTTCAGCTCTGTCCTTTTTTTAAAAAATAAAAATAAAAATAAAAAAATACCTTTTCTTGAGCATGGTTGACATGTAAAACTGTCAATGAATGAAGGAAGAATCCATAGGGGAGTCATATTCTATAGAATACTTTCTCTTATTGCCAACTTTTATGTAGGACATAGTGTTGAAATAAAAATGTAACAGCTCTCTTGTCGAAGCTCACACTGGTAACCACAGCGTGTTAAAGAAGGCAAGCAGCCATCGGGTAAATATCTAAGTCTTTATGAGCAAAGGATTGAAAACACAAAGACTGCACCTGATGGACATTTTTTTTTCAGTTGGTTGATACATTTCGTACAGATAATGACACATGAAAGGAGAAATTGATGTTTTTGGTTAAAAAGAGTTTAGAAAGCCAGAATTTCCAAGAAGCATTACCTGTACTTAAATTTGTGTCTTGTTTTCCAATTCAGAGCTTTAATTTTCTGTGTTCATTACAACACAAGTGATGTTAGGGAACCACAGAATTTTTCAAATGGGTATCATTATCAATGTTGTGTAAATTTTATGTATAACATAGTTGTGTTTCTGACTTAGTAGGTAAGAGTTGTGCTTCCGGCTCATATCTTACACCTTTTAATATATATGGTAGTTATTTTCTCTACTCACTGTCTGTGAAAAATCATACAATTTATTTAGAGGTAGAGTTTTATCTTTACCAACATTAAAAAATCACGAAGTCTCTCATGACTGTTTGATTCCTGCAGAACCTCTCACACCATGCCACAGTTTCTGTAGCTCAGACTTTTAAAGTAGCTCTGAGATTCATTCAAGGCAGTTGACATGCTCAAACCCTCCCCAGGTGTTAATGTAGCATATAATTCAATATGGTTGCTGGGTAACTTGGATTCTCAGTTAAGAGGTTTCTAAACCAGTGGTCATGATTTCTTTTGGGACACAATCAAAAATGTTTGGAAACACATACTTGACTCTATATGATATAATTAATTAATAGTAACCATAACCAAAGCCGGAAAGAAATCCTATTTCATGTTGTTCAAAATTTCTTACTTGCAGATTCTTCTGCAAAAATATTATCATCTAAAAATATGTGGTAGGTTGTTTGCAGTCCTATATTCTGAACTCTGTGCATCACAGTGCACATTTCCACTCTAGAAAATTAGAATGAAATATTTCCAAGCTCCTGAGATCCTTGACATGTAATAATCAAGCCAGTGAAGATTTAGGCTGTTGTTTTCTGTTAACGTGTACAGTAAGAGAAATAAAATGATCCTTGTGTATGATTCCTATGTATAAACTCCTTGTAGCTATTATTGAACCGGCAATTGGTTCTCCAATCTTCTATTAAAATATCAATAGTATTTTTCAGAGCTTAAATTGAGCAGTGATTTTATTTAAGGCTGCACCTAGACACCGCTTTTCTTCGAAGAATCTCTTGTTGTTGCTAAAAATGAAAGCCATTCAAACGAGCGTGATTGAAACAGGGACAGGAAAAGGGTAAAAAAAAAAATCAATAGAACATTTTCCAGGGTACTATCTCTGCTTTTGAAAAGAGACCATTAATAACATGCTTACAGTAAAAGCAGCTGCTTGTTCAAAGTGCATTCAAGGGTGAGCTGAAAGGATGTCTCTCTCTACACAGCCTCCCCAGAGAGAGAGTTTGCAAAGATTTCAAAACCTGACCTCAGACTATGGACAAAAGCCTTTCCTTGGCATTTTAAATATTCTTATCTAATATTAGACTGTGAAGCCAAGGCTGAAATGCCTTCTAATATTTTACTCCTTGTGAAAAGGAATGTGGGTCAGTGAGTGAGCTATTGGTCTGAAAACCGCTTTACAGAGAAAACACTGCAGGACGTATTTGTATCTCTGAGGACAGTAGGTGCCATACTAAAGCAAATTGCTATGGCCCTCAACAGTGATGGGCAGCACTGCAGTGCATATACTGCAGTTCTTGCTATAGTAGGACTGGATCAGTGCAGGCAGAGTATCTTGAGACAAACCCAATTTAAAGGTTGGGATAGGACCAAATCTGCAATCATCACCTACCTTTCTTCTGATGTTATTTTGTGATTCATTGAAGGGTTTGTAACACTCCAGAATACATCAACAGTCAAAAACAATGCAGTTAACCTAAGAGATTAACTCTAACATCTAAGATTTTATGTATTTATTTATTTTTCTTCATGAACTGACACTCTGCAATTTTATAATCTCTTGCACCCACATTGTTTAGACAATTGAATTAAAACTTTTCAGATTTTCAGGAATACAAAGACAAAATATAGGACATGCCCTTAAGGGAAATAAATGTACCACAGGGCAGATGGTCAAACTCATACTAAGCTACTCATTTAATTATAGTTACTGTCTCCTCTATAGAAATGATACTGGGTGTCATCATGCAGCACTTGCAGGGCCACCAGGTGACCAGGCCCAGTCAGCAGGGGTTTATGAAAGGCAGGTCCTGCTTGACTAACCTGATCTCCTTCTATGACAAAGTGACACACTGGGTGGATGAGGAAAAGCCTGTGGATGTGGTCTACCTTGACTTCAGTAAGGCTTTTGACACCGTTTCCCACAGCATTCTCCTCAAGAAATTGGCTGCTCTTGGCTTGGACTGGTGCACGCTTCATTGGGTTAGAAACTGGCTGGGTAGCCGGGCCCAAAGAGTTGTGGTGAATGGAGTCAAATCCAGTTGAAGGCCATGCATTAGTGGAGCCCCCCAGGGCTCAGTACTGGGGCCAGTTCTCTTTAATATCTTTATTGATGATCTGGATGAGGGGACTGAGTGCATCCTCAGTAAGTTTGCAGACGACACCAAGTTAGGTGCATGTGTCGATCTGCTCAAAGGTAGGAAGGCTCTGCAGGAGGATCTGGATAGGCTGCACTGATGGGCTGAGGTCAACTGTATGAAGTTCAACAAGGCCAAGTGCCAGGTCCTGCACCTGGGGGACAACAACCCCAAGGAAAGCTACAGGCTGGGAGATGAGTGGTTGGAAAACTGCCAGGCAGAGAAGGACTTGGGAGTTTTGATTGACAGTCGGCTGATTATGAGCCAACAGTGTGCTCAGATGGCCAAGAAGACTAACGGCTTCCTGGCTTGTATAAGAAACAGTGTGGCCCGCAGGGATAGGGAATGTGATTGTCCCCCTGTACTCGGCTTTGGTGCGGCTGCACCTTGAGTACTGTGTTCAGTCTTGGGCCCCTCACTACAAGAAGGACATTCAAGTGAATCCAGAGAAGGGCAACGAGGCTGATGAGGGGTCTGGAGAACAAGTCTTACGAGGAGCAGCTGAAGGATCTGGGATTGTTCAGTCTGGAAAAGAGAAGGCTCAGGGGCAACCTTATTACTCT
The DNA here is from genome assembly GCA_011075105.1 of Heteronetta atricapilla. Lineage (NCBI taxonomy): Eukaryota > Metazoa > Chordata > Aves > Anseriformes > Anatidae > Heteronetta > Heteronetta atricapilla. The sequence goes on from CM021763.1 coordinate 5,164,972, forward strand.
CTAGTGGTACCTTAAAGGAGGCTGTAGCGAGGTGGAGGTTGGTCTATTCTCCCATGTGCCTGGTGACAGGATGAAGGGGAATGGGTTAAAGTTGCACCAGGGGAGGTTTAGGTTGGATATTAGGAAGAACTTCCTTACTGAAAGGGTTGTTAGGCATTGGAATGGGCTGCCCAGGGAAGTGGTGGAGTCACCATCTCTGGAAGTCTTTAAAAGACGTGTAGATGTAGAGCTTAGTGATATGGTTTAGTGGAGGACTTGTTAGTGTTAGATCAGAGGCTGGAATTGGTGATCTTGGAGGTCTCTTCCAAGCTAGATAATTCTGTGTTTCTGTGATTCTGTGATATAGTCAGCCTATCACCTTCCAATGGGTGAATGCTATTATCTTTATTACTGCTAATTAATCTAGCTCTGTCCAAACCTCAAGATCCTGTTTCCAGAATTTCAGTAGGTGTAGAAGATTCAATATCATTGACTGAAATCTGGGTTCATCTCATTTCACATCATTAAGTCCCCAACAGCTCTTTCTAAATTAAGATCCCAGTTGTCATTGGTCTCTTCTAGAGTCAATGCAGAGTGACAGAGGCCTACAAAGTGCAATTTGAATCTTAACTTGATTAGGAACAGACCAAATTCTGTGTTCTGTAGGTCTTTGATCAGAGAGCCTGGAGGGAATATCAGACTAAGGAGTTACAGCTGCTCTTTTCTGCTTTGGACTGCTTGATCTTACAATCACATTGTAGGAAAAAACGTGTCTGGGTCAAAAACCATCAATACTGCAAACAACAATAACATGATAATAAAAAATCCTGTTTCAGAATCAGAGGGAGAAAGCTCAGTTTCCTGTTCCATCTCACACAATGACACTGTCAATAGTTGAGTTGAATCAATGGAATAATAAGCAATGTGGGAAAGACATGGTTGTTTCTGTTTCTAATCTGACTCCTTCGTTGTGAAATCTCAGCATAAAACAAGCAGGATGTTCCAAAACATGCATTATAATGGCTTATAGATGTTCTATTGTAAAACCAGAGACCATCACTGTCGTATTATAGTGATTTTTAATGCCTTTTTTCCTGATCTCAGGCCTGCCAACTCTGGATTTTCTAGTTTATGTGTGGGCACTCAGGATGCCAGATCTCATTGATTATTATATCTCTGAGTTTCTGTTCTAAGGAGATACTACTCATATAATCTGCTGAGTTGATAGATGAGGAGATGGCATTATTGCAACGGGCTGTCCACAGTCCCTTTTCATCATAGTTATAGCTATGGACTAGCAGGAGCCCCTCTGGAAATGAATGTTGGAAATCATACTGGCACTTTGCACAGTGCAATTTTATTTAGGGAAATAGTATTCAAGACATAAAATAAGGTGTTCCTGTAAAAAAAAAAAAAAAAAAAAAAAAAAAAAAAGGAAGTAAACAACTGGAAACTTTAATATGATATTTTCAGTAAGGATCCTTATAGTTTTCAATAAGAGTCCAGATGGCACTTTTATATTCTAGATTTTACCTCCACTTGCTCCAATTTTACCCAAAGATTAATATGAGATGCTCATTTCAAAGAGAGAGATTACTACAGTGATTAAAATCTCTTTTGTTATGTGTAAGCAGAAGAAGCAGTTATTAATACCAAGAAATATATTATGCAGGTCTTCCCTCTGCTCTGATTTCTCATGAAAGTCACTCCTATCAAAAAAGCAGATTTTTCTGGAACATCATTATGAGTTGTTTTATATATATATATATATATATATAATATAGATAGATAGATATAATTATCTTTGATAATCAACAGTTATTTAAGGTGTTTCTGGTGATCTTTTTTATGCAAAGGAGTACTCTTGTGTCTGTACAAGCAGATAGGAAAAAAATCTCAAAAAAAAAAAAAAATGTTAATATTTAGGCATGAATGCTCAGGTCTCAGAGTTAGGAACAGGGCTTTGGCCTACAGAAGTACCTACCTGACCTTTATTAATATTTTACAAAAAATATTTATTCTCAGGATTGTCATTCCACCTGTCTTAATAAGGGAAGTACGACTACCCCTATTACCTGAGGGGAAATTGAGACATTGAACTATCCAATGCTATTTAAAGAAGAGAAGGTGTCCATAACATTAGACTAAAATCTCCCTTTCCCAGCTACTTACTAAATATCCTCAGAATGTCTGATTTTCAAGTGAACTTATACACTGAGGAATCATGAAAATTTTGACACCTATTTTAGTGAATGAACAGGATATTAATTTGATCCCCCCAAAATGTTGACATCTGTCAGAGTTTGTTTTTCATTCATGTCAGAGATTTTTCAATTCAGCCCTTAAATTACACCCACTAACCACTCAGCTGTTGTTGTAAATGGTAACTGCACACACCAACCATATGGGTGAAATAACCAATTTGTACATGTAATAAAAATCCTGTCAAATTAGACTATACATCAGAGCTGGCAAGATTTCTATTAGGAGGTGACTTTCGACTATGTGGCCAATTTTGATTATGTGGATTTTGAGTGTGTCCTGAGCTGTGATTTAGATGTTGAAGTGTCTTGAAGGGGACTGTGCAGGACTTGGAACCTTAGTGGATTTAACCAATTTGGTTGACATTTTTGAGGTGTAACTTATATAGGTTCACAGTACATTGCCACAGTTTCTTCCCAAGATGAAAAAAAAAAAAAAAAAAAAAAAAAAAGCAGATTTGGGGGGTTTACCACCCTTCAGCAGACCTGTCACAGAGCAGAGAATATCAGAAAGTAGGTTTCCTGGTTTTGTGGCTCTCCACCTGGAGTTCACTAAAAGTTTGGCCAAAATAATATGTGAGATACAGTAAAGTGTGTCAAAGCCAAATTCTGTCAAAGAAAAGAGTCTGAGGCTCAACAAATCCGTGTGTTTTAAGAAAGCTTTGTTTAGTCAAAAGTGTTCATTTAATTCCATTTATTCCCAATATTAAAAACAGGACAATGAGTGCAACCACAGTCTGCAGTACTTAGATGTATTCATTACATGAGCAACATCTCCCTTGTCAAAATAGTACCATTTGTTTATGACTGGAATAGACATTCTCGAGAAAAAATATATATATATATAAGAGGGCATTGAACAGGGCTATGAATAAGGTCAGAATATAGATTGGAAAAAGTAACTTCAGGGTCAGGATGCAAAGAAAGAAGATAAATGTGAATAGGTTCTTTGGTTTAGAAAATAATGTTAAAAAAAAAAAAAAAAAAAAAAAAAAAAAAAAAAAAAACAGGAATTGAATAATGTAGTAAAGGGAATTGAATATGAGGAGTGGCTGAGATCACTGGGCCTATTCAGCCTGGAGAAGATGGGGAAGAGAAGGCTGAGGGGAGATCTCATCACAGTCTACAGCTTCCTTGCGAGGGGGAGTGGAGAGGTGGGTGACCTATTCTCTGTAAACACCAGTGACAGGACCCGTGGGAACAGGATTAAGCTGAGGCAGGGGAAGTTTAGGCCAGACATCAGAAGGAGGTGAAGGAGGTTCTTCACCGAGAGGGTGGTTGCACACTGGAACAGGTTCCCCAGTGAAGTAGTAACTGCACCAAGCCTGTCTGAATTTAAGAAGCATTTGGACTGTGCACTAGTCACATGGTCTAAACTTTGGGGTAGACCTGTGTGGTGGGAGGAGTTGGACTTGATGATCCTTATGGGTCCCTTCCAACTCAGGATATTCTATGATACTATGATTCTATGATAATTTTGAGCATGAGTAAAAATGAAGAGATCTGGTGATGGAAACGTAGAAGAGGTCCAATTTCATAGAGATGTAGAATAAAGAAGGAGATAGGCAAGGAAGTGGGAAATGAGGAAAAAGAGCAGAAGACAACTCTTTCAGAAAAGTTTCTTCTTGTGAGGCATAGGCACGTCTTAGCATCTGCAATGAGTCTTCACCAGTAACCACAAATGAATATAGCTCTTTGTCATCTATTTCACATCTGAATAAAGCTAAGCTACTTCACCAGTGGTGTATTCAGGCAAGTTTTCTTGAAAGGAGTGTGAAGTGAGTTCAATATGTATATTATGCAAACCATACAGTTTTCGTTATCTGTTGGATGAGTTTTGATTGCTCTAGTTGCCGCCTGCTGAATTGAATACATCACATTCAGCTTAAAATCCTTTTATCTCACTGGGTTGTTAAAGACAGATAGAACTTGAGTACCCAGCAACCAGGGTGCATGTGATAACATTCATCAAGTTAGTCTGATTTAATTACTCCAGTGCTTTTTCAAACAGGCTCTAGTTCCTTTTGTGCACATGTATGTGTTAATAATTAAAACAATAGCAATAGTAACGTTTAATGATGAAAACCACCAAGTGAGCATTTATTAAGTTAATTTATCTGCAATTTATTTATTGTCTAGTTCTAATTCCCTTGTGAGGATATGGGGGTAATATTGCTATCTGCTTCAGATTTATTTTGTAAACTGTTATCAGTTTAACACGTGTATGAACATATTCGTATGTATGTACATGTTTGTATTTATGTATAAAACTACACAGGAGTGTTATTCAGCAGCATCCATTCAAAAACCAGGAAGTCTTTGTCCTTTCTTATATTTCTGTGCCACCAATATTACAGAACAAAATATTGCTGTCTAAAAGACCCACAGGCATGAAGAACAGAAAAAAATAAAAAAAAGAAAAAAGAAAAAAAAAATCCTGGAAAAATAACAACTCCCTAGTAACATTTAATGAAACAAAACAAAACAAAACAAACAACAACACAACAACAACAACAACAAAATTATTATATTTAGACGTATTAGGAGAACATAACACATATTGCCTTGAAATGTGACAACAAAATGGTCTTGCGTAGATTGGATGGATTAGTTAATTGTTAACAAGTTAGAACCTGTTCCTCAATGATATTTACTATTCCAAATAGCTACATGAAAAATTGGAAAGATACAAGAAGAAACACTCCATATTGACATAGTAAAACCCACAAGATATAAATTTATCTTAATTTATCTTTTTTTTTTTTTTTTTTTTTTTTGTCACAGTGTAGTCTTTTAATACTATAAATAGTAAGAACTTTTTAAAAAATGAATAATTTACTATCATATTGCCTACATCTTTGTCGTAGTAGCAAGCTGAATTACAGATACTGCCTAACTCTAGAAACTTGAACTTTCCTCTCTGCATATACTTTTTTACAATGCACCCCTCTCGGTTCTGTTCTTTACATTCCACTTAATTTACCTCTATCTACCAGCTACTATGACACTTCCACTAGAATATCACCAGACACAGTGTTCTCAAACACCAAATTTGCAGCTTGAAAAATGCAGCTTAATCTAATTAATGTCTCATTAGAACTCTTGACACTAAAACATCTTCATTACTTAGTACAAAGATTTTGTATCTGACATATAGTGCATTTGGATGTTTAATTGCTTGTATTACTCCATTAACAGGAACTATATGACATTTTGCTTCTATATCCAAAACTTAACATTCTTCCACTTTACAAAAAACTTAGTTTTTAGCTATACTTTACAAGCATTCATCGTATTAAACCCTCAATAGAGTGATGGCAATCAGAGATTGCTCCAAAACATAATGGTCCATCAGCTACATTCATCTCTATATTTCCTTGTATGACATTTGCACTCTCACCTTTCTGAGGGCTACTTTCAGCTACTTTCTGAGGGCTACTTTAATTTCTCCTTATAAACAGGAGAGCCTAGGTTTGAAAACCTGAGTCTGGGGAAGGAAATTAAGAGGTAGAAGATGAAAGTCTGAGTACTACAAACCTAAGTGGGAATTGAGTTCATTCAAATATAGTTGTCTGAATTTGTTGGAGCTACTTTTCTCTCCACTCTGACTTTTCACTGATTTTCTCTCTACTAATGGATCTTAGACAAACCACCTTTAGGCAACAAAAGTTAGGCATTTTCTGAAGGATCCTGTTAATTTCAGTCCTTGAAGTAGGATAGCTGACGTGAATACTCGTGACAATGGATTCAAAGCACAGTCACAATGGCTACTCGAATATTTTCTTCAAATACAGTTGTATTAGGAAACTGGCTAAAAAATATATATTAAATTTAAGAACAAAATTCACTGGTGAAGAAAAATAATAAGTTTGTTTCATTAATTCATGAAACAAACAAACAAACAAAAACCTTAAAAATGAGCCTATAATATAATAAAAACAAAACTGTAAGTAGCCTGAATAACTTTTTTTTTTTTTTTTTTTATGTAATTATTCAGTTCCTCATGTAACACTGAGGCTGCCTGTAAACAAATCCACTCCTATATTGGTGTGATTCAAAAGAAAAATTTGCAACAGCTGTTGTGTGAATAGCACCATTCTGAGATTTGAGTTCCTAAGCTGATTACGGGTGAACATCTGGAAAATTGAATTGAATCCAAATCTACTAGAAATTACTCTGTCTGTTAGTTTGTTGTGTTCACTTCAGGAAATTAGCAATTTTATCATAATTTAAGGAATTTCATTGCACGGTTGGTGGCATATACATTGAAAGAATTAAGCAATTTGTATGCCTTTGCTATGGAGAAGCCATTTCTTACAAAAAGGAAAACTGTGCCACTTGTGTCTCCAGACATCACCGTGGGATCCTTCTCACAGAGTTTGGGCAACTAAATGAAACCCCTGCTTACTGAAACACAAACTTATTTGTATGCATAAAGATACTTTCATTTAGACTTTAAATGTGTGAACTGAATCTTGCCTTTGAGGTTAAGATGAGCTGAAGCCTACCTGATTTATATTTGATTGATTGATACTCAAATGTGAGCACAATTTTTGTAGATTGTGGATAAAAAAAAAAAAAAAAAAAAAAAAAAAGCAAACTTCTGAAAAAAAAAATTCTAAGGTCTTATTTTTTCTTTTTCTTTTTTTTTTCTCTTTAATAATTTTAGATTTATAAATGTAAAAATATTGAAGACAAAAATTATTTTCAACCATTAGAAAACACGTACAGAATGACCCGTCTAGGATTGCTTGACAGCTTTAATTTTTCACTTTTAGAAGGAAAAAAATAAAGCTGTAAAATCATCAGGCATTTATAGTATTCATCAGTGTAACTTTCTTTCTTTCTTTTTTTTTTTTCCAGTGGGGAAAAAAGAACAAAAAGAAGGAAAGAAGGAAGGAAGGAAGGAAGGAAGGAAGGAAGGAAGGAAGGAAGGAAGGAAGGAAGGAAGGAAGAAAGAAAGAAAGAAAGAAAGAAAGAAAGAAAGAAAGAAAGAAAGAAAGAATACATACATAGTGAGAAAAGAAGAAAAGGAAAATGTCAGCCCTTGCTATTATAGCTTCAGCTTAGATGACAGAAATAAAATGCTGGCCCCAAGATCTGCGTGGAGTCAAACAGCTTAATAGCACAGGGAATAAATCACTATTATTATTATGAAACAGGAGACAGAGTTCTTGGGACCTGGAACTGTGCAGCTCAGCTCCAACTGCTGTTCAACATTCAGAACTACCAACTTCATTTCCTCCCAACACATAATAAATAACACATCTACCCAACATAAAAGCATTTTTATAATAGTAGTAAAGGAACTGCAGAGAGTGTGATTATCATGAACTTATAATACCCCACAGAAGATATGCAGCACAGACTGGCGATGACCTGAAAATGAGTCTATGGTTCACGTGGCTGGTGCTGTAACCTGACCAGAGAGTGTCCCATTTTGACCATGCTATCCCAAACTGCTACCAGGTTTTAATATTCTTTCCCCTTGTCACAGTAATTTACACAGAGGGAGTCCATTTATCATTGTGGATTTCCTCTTTATGTGATGACTTCTAGCACAAGAGCTAAAACGAATGCTGCGTTTTAATTCATGGCGCTGTTAGCTCTGTTCAAACACCAGCTCACACTGCCTGTAGTTTTTTCACAGCATCACACTTCTCAAGGAAACAGAAGGCAAGCTCAGCTGGTCTCTTTTTAGTGCCTCGAGTGACACTGTAGCTTTTCAGAGGTGACGACTGTACCCTCTAATGGGAAAGTAGGGGTTTGGTGGTTAAAATATATAGCTTGATACGAACAGTAACTCCATGCTTTGCTTGGGTTGTCAGTGAAGTAGATCCCTTCTTACTGTGTTCTTGAACATGACTTTGTTCTTACATGTGTATTACAAAGGACCCCAGCACACATCTCAATACTGATGCATGAATATCTGCTCAAGGGGAAACTGCTTTGGGTATTTACTCCATGAGATGCTACTTTGTGGAGGAATGTCTCTCTGGAGACATTTGTGAGTGCTCTGAAACAATGAAAAATCAACACAACAGCCTCACATCTGGTATCACTGGGAGGGAATGAATGAGAACACAGAAACAATCATTTAATAAAAGCACATCCCTCAATTATAACCTCACATAATATCTCTCAAACAAATTTCAACAATGTGCAAAAATCACATGAACTATGTAATCTTCTGAGATTGGGGAAAAGCCAAAAAGGTCATATTTCTATGGTTGAAGCACCCTTTAATTCTACTCACTTGCAATGTAGCAGTTGAAGTGACATCACTACAGGATTAAGAGCAAGTCTCATTCCTGCAAATGACTTGATCTCCTCTGTGATTGGTGTCTGATTACCACAAAATAGCTGCAGTGATCCAGACCACTCTCCTGTGACAGGAGCTTTTAATCTTTATTTGAGTCGTGGTATCCATATTCCCAGGTAATGCTTCTTGACAGTGCTATGCTCCAAGAAAGCTTGGGCAGCTCCGGCTAATCTTAGTTTTCAGTCTGAAAATCAGCCTTTTATAGATTTTTGTCAGATTTTTGTCTGCTTCTATAATCTTGGGATTACAGATCTAAAATCATACTGAGCAGCAGATAGCAGTCACAGAGAAAAGACCAGTCACATCTTGATGGAAAAAAAGACAGATCTGTGCTTTGGTTCTCCTTAGCCTTGTTATGTAGGAGAAGAGAAGAATGGGGCAATAATGGTCTGTTTGCTGCTAATAATCTTGGTAGGACTCCATGAAATATATATATATATATATATATATATATATATATACTATATATATATACACATATTTTGTTTTACTTGGCAGTTGAATTAAAAACAGAAGAAGCGGACTAAGTTGACCAGAAATATATATATATATTCATTTTCTCATTAAAATAAAATAAATACCAAATCAGGTTTAAACTTTTTTCCCACTTGAATTATAAAATTTCATTTCTGATGTAGAGAGTTGATTTAAATGACCTGAAGTGCCTGCTAATATCATTTTCCTAAAGTTTGTGATTTTGATTATTTTGACACCATTCAGAAAATCAAGGGGCAGATTAAGAAAGAGGATATTTACATTGTACCCAGCAGCTTCACACATTGTAAGTATTTTAAAGGTGTTGTACTAGGAAAAGCTGTAGTATATGTCTGAAGAATAAAGAGTTCATAATCCTTTTTTTTCTGATGCTGTTACACATTGGAGGGACTATTCTAATATTCATCAAAAAAAAAAAAAAATTATTGGAAAGATGGAAAAAAAAGTCAGGCAAGGTACAATTATACGGCAAGAGGAAACTCAGATCAGTCTCATAAGAAGTATGATGTAAGATTAAGAAATAAGACGGAAGGAAGGTTAAATTATTTTCTTTAAGGAGTATGGTGGAAACCAATCCCAAACTTACTGCACAGTGGGAACAGATTGTCTGTTCCTGAGGGAAGGAAGCAAATGAAGAAACTGTATGCAAATGAGCACGATCAGTTATGCAAATTTTATTTACAATTGGTCAGAGGATTTTTGCAGGCCCAGATGATTTACATGAGGAACAAAACAGCAGGACCTGAGCTACAATTAATATAATAGTCAGATTTTTTTCTTTCCAGAACAAGGTTGGAAGAGCTACAACACTGCTCTAGAACAAATGCTTCTTGGGGGATTGTTCCTGATAGTAGGTAGAACAGATGCCCTGGAGAGTGTAAGAAGAGCCTAGGGGTGAGGGAAAAGGGTATCATGATCCTCTGGGACAACTTTCCAATTTCTAGCAGTAGGTAGTATAGGCACTGCTGAGTTTTCAATTGAAGATGGGCTGTTGTGCATAATAACTGCTGGATCTGTGGACTTCCATGGATATCTAATCTCTTCTTTGAACTCATGCATAGTTTCTGATTGCTGTAAAATTTTGTGGCAATGAGATTCACAATTTAATGTACAACATAAAAAATAATAATAATTAAAAAATAATAATAAAATTAAAAACATAAAATGAAACTTTTAGATTTTCTGATTACTTCCTTGGGTAACTTGCAGATATTGTACAGGGAAAAAAATGAATTATTATCCATCCTTACTTTTTCTGCACCATTCCTGATTCCATAGATCTCTTTTATTAGACCTCCTGACCATTTATTTTAATTTTCTAGAAGGTGTTTCATCCCTTTTATCATCTTTGTCCCTACTTCTGCTAGTTCTTCTATAGTCTCTCTGAGATAGTGTGTTCAGAATTGAACATATTACTCAAGATACATGATCGAAGTACAATGATACTGTTAATTTGGAGCCATTATTAGATATGGAGAGTTAGGGTTATTTTTCCCTGTGTGTTACTCTTAATTATTAGAAATTAATTTTTCTCATACATTTTATTATTCAGTCATATATTGCTGAAAGTGAATCCTATGGCACTTTGCAGTCAGTATTAAATTTGACTACCTTGAATAATTTTTATCACCTTCAGATGTTCTCCTGTAAGATTGCACGTGGATACTATGAAGAACAGTGGTCACAGTGGTGCTCATGGGGATACTAGCTTTAAACTTCCTTCTACTGCAAAAATAAATTACTTGATTCCACTATTCTCCTCTTTATCACTTAACCATCCTTCGGGCGAGAACTTCTCTGTACCACTCGGACCAGGACAACATGCTCCTTGCAGGAGCATCTTGTAGGAAATGATTGTGTCTGTTCTGTGGAGCAGTGCTTTTCTTCACTGTATGCTCCTGCCTGGGGAGAACTGGACATCTTCCTGACACAGGGCAAGATGAGACCTCCACCAGCCCCTGCTGCCCACCGTAACCCACAGCTGTCCACAGCTGCCCAATTAGTCTTTGTGCCCAATGCCTGGGACTGTGCTGCCCTCTCGTGTCTGCTCCTCACAACGAGCTTGCTCTGCACCAAACCCATGCATGATGAAGACAGCAGGAAAGCAGTGTGTGTCCTCCATAAAAGTCAGGAAAAAGGTAGGTTGAAGGATATAGAATCTGTGGTAGAGCAGGAGAAATTTTGCATCACCCACAACTAGGTCTTCTGGTGAATGCCTGGAGTCCATCTGCCCTGGATTAGGAGGGATGGTGGAGAGGCTTGCTAAGGTGGACAAGCTATCCCCGTTATATGGGATGAAATTAGTTGTGCATGTACATATGTTAGATAATACATAGGAGATAAGATGCCCTCCCTCATATAGCTTTAAATGAGTACTGGAATTGGACACAAATCACTTATCTCTGAAAAGTATCTGAAATTGTAATGTATTCCTCAGAATCACAAAAATCACAGAATTATCTAGCTTGCAAGAGACCTCCAAGATCACCAAGTCCAACCTCTGACCTAACACTAACACGTCCTCCACTAAACCATATCACTAAGCTCTACATCTACACGTCTTTTAAAGACCTTCAGGGATGGTGACTCAACCACTTCCTGGGGGAGCCTATTCCAATGCCTAACAACCCTTTCAGTAAAGAAGTTCTTCCTAATGTCCAACCCAAACCTCCCCAATGCAACTTTAGCCCATTCCCCCGCATCCTGTCACCAGGCATGTGGGAGAATAGACCATTCACCACCTCGCTACAGCCTCCTTTAAGGTACCTGTGGAGTGTGATAAGGTTGCCCCTGAGCCTTCTCTTTTCTAGACTGAACAATCCCAGATCCTTCAGCTGCTCCTAGTAAGACTTGTTCTCCAGACCCTTCACCAGCCTTGTTGCCCTTCTCTGGACTCGCTTGAGCACCTCCATGTCCTTCTTGTAGTGAGGGGCCCAAAACTGAACACAGTACTCAAGATGCAGCCTCACCAGAGCCGAGTACAGCGGGACAATCACTTCCCTACCCCTGCAGGCCACACTGTTTCTTATGCAAGCCAGGAAGCTGTTGGCCTTCGTGTCCACTTGAGCACTCTGTTGGCTCATTATCAGCTGACTGTCAACCAATACTCATAGGTCCTTCTCTGCCAGGCAGCTTTCTAACCACTCATTTAATCATAGAATATCCTGAGTTGGAAGGGACCCAGATGGATCATCAAGTCCAACGTCTGGATCCACACAGGACCACCTGAAAACTAAACCATGCATCTAAAAGTGTTATCTAAATACTTCTTCATATTCTTGGTGCCATGACCACTTCTCTGAGTAGCTAATAAAGATCAGGCTGGACTTAATACATTGAAATATAATCAGTTAAATGAGGATGAATTTCTAGCTTAATATTTTTCAAGCTTTCCAAATGAAAGACTCATTTTCATATGTTATGGCAGAAAGAACAGGTACTTAATATAATATTGGTTTCATAAAAGAGCTGCCAACAACTGTCAACTGAAGGAGCTTCATCTTGTCTTCAGGAGTAGGCACTTGAGTTGGTTAAGAGATGCTGCTCATTAGCCTATTTGCAGGAGATCCAGAGAGCACAGAGTCAGCTTGATATAGAAGGGGTCTCAGAGAGGAAACTAACTGCTGTAACCAGAATCATGATCAGTATTCTCACTGATACACAAAAACATCTGCAATCCTGAATGCATGTCTGCCCATTCTACTTCTCATGCTACTTTCACATTACTGCATTTACATTACAGATACAACAAATGGGGCTGATTCTTCTGTATTTTTATATAAACGGGCATTGCTACTGAGAAAAACAATAATATTCTGATGTTAATTGTCACATGCTGGTGCAAGAGCAAGGAAAACAAGGCCAATAGATATTCTTGGCTGCATTTTGTTCTCCAAGGAGCAAGAATGTATGAGATCTTTATCACATGATGGACAGAGAAATGGCACTGTGTTGACTGAATCTACTCCTGATTTACACCAGGGAAGAGAGCAAACAGCTGCTAGCAGAGCTGACAAGGAGAAAACCAAAATATGGAACAGCTGGAGCTGAAAATAGCAGTGCTTTGTTTCTGGTCAGCATAATCTGATAGTGACTGCTTCAGGGCTCTGTTCTTTCCTTTTGAAGAAAACACATAGCATTTGTGAGCTGCAACAGATCCCAGCAGGCTAAACAGAGCAGCAGCAGGTTCTCTGATTCCTTCCTTTGGTGTTTGTTGGTCCATGAGTGCTGATCTTACTCTGGGTTAATTATATACATATTTATGCATCTACAAGAAGCTTCTCATGCCTAACTTGTCCTCTAAATCTGGCTGTGGCATTTTTTTGTTGTTGTTTGCTTGTTTTTGTTTTTGTTTGTGTGTGCATGTGGTCTTTGTACAGTGGTAGACTCTGCAGATTTGTTTTTTCTGTCTCCATTATCTTGTGGACCTGTTGAATGACATTGTCTTTCATTGCAAAATTTTTGCCAAGCACATAATGTATATACCAGGCTTATGGCAGCAGGTATATATAGGCCTACAGCTAAGCCAAAAATAATCAGTAAATATTTGTTGGATATGCTTACTAAATAAAAGTTGTTTTGACTAAATTACTAAATTGTGCAAAATGAACAGTAGACAGAAGATGTTTATTTTAGTTGAATATTTTGGGTTTAGATAAAGTTTGTTTGTTTTTTTAATTTATTTCTTTTATTTTTTTTTCTTTTTCTTTCTTCTATTAAACCATAAAAACCAACACCTGCCCCCCCCCCCCCCCCCATCTAATTCTTAATTTCCTGTAGGACCAATGGTGACAATTTTTTTGTTTGTTTTTTTTTTTTTTTTTCCATCATGATGTCTTTGGGGAACTGGTTATAGATAAATACAAAGATAACAATTATGATCATTAAGCCTGGGCTGTCCTGCAGAAGAACTGGAGTGACTGTTGTAGATGTGTCATCAGTACAGCTTTATCAAGAGTCTTCCATAGAGTAGAAATTTGTGGTGAGAGGATTTCACTCAAAAAGAGCCATGAGAGGTTCTAACAAATCTAGAGGAAACCATCACACCACAGTGCACTTCCAGCCATTGCATAAGGGAGGGGAAAGAAGTTGTAAGAAGAGTTTTACATTTCACTTGTGGCTGTCAGAAATGGGAGCTGACTGAGAGAAAGGATTTACTCAATTTTTTAATTTACTTGTTAATAATTCATTAGTTATGATAGTGGCAATTAAGACTCAGAATAGCTTTTTCTGTCTTTTCATCCTTCAGCCTGGAAAGATAGACTTTGGCTAATCCATTCATAGAGATCTTCTGTTTAATTTTCATTTATTTTCATTCATTGCAGGTTTATTTCCTTCATTTACATTCAATTGTCTGCAACTTCCTTTCCCATCCACATACTATTTTTGTTGTTCTGTTTTCCAGTCTGGTCCTCCTATTGATTTCTTGAAATCATCACCCAATTTATTGCAAGAAACCTATTCCCTGCTCCCTGATGCTCTTTTGACCTTCCCATATCTCTCTGGTTTGCCTATGTGTAAGCTTGATCTTCCCCATGCCACTCTACAATTCAGCTTTCACATTTCTCACTCTTCACTTTACTTGTCTTCCTTTACATATTTTTTCCTAGAATTCTGTCTCATAAGCTTAAGCAAATGCTATTTTATTAATCCATCTTTTGAACGGAAGTCTGTTTTTCTTAGTCTGCATATAGAGATGGCATTCATTTCACCCCTCTTTTGCAAAACTGAAAGAATGCATACAGTAATAGGGAGATGTATTAGAAATGTGTCTGCTGCACTCTAAGAGCTGGGTTTTGCTGACCTTATGTGATAATCAGTCCTTAACCCTTAATTTATAATTAGTTAATTTAGCCATATGCACGTAATACTGTGTATTATAGAGGAAAGACTTGCTGGTATTGGTGGATAAAAAACTAATGTGAGCTGGCAATATGCATAGGCCAGAAAGCCAATCAGACTACATCAAAAGAAGCTTGACAAGCACGTCGAGGTAGGTGTTGCATTCATCTCTGGGGTCCCCAGCCCAAGAAAGACTTGGACTTGTTAGAACAGAACCAAAGGAGGATCACAAGGATGATCAGAGGGCTGATTGTCTTTCTCCTATGAAGACAGGCTGAGGTTGTTCAGCCTGGAGAATGAAGGCTCTGGAGAGAACTTACCACGGCCTTCCAGTACACAAAGGAAATACAGGAAAGCTGGAGAGGGACTCTCTGACAGGGGAAGCAGTGATAGGAAAAGGAGTAATGGCTTTAAAATAAAAAGGGTAGATTTAGGTTAGATATTCGGAAGAACTTCTTTCCTCAGATGCTAGTGAGGCAATGGCACAGGCTGCCCAGAGAAGCTGTGGATGCTCCATCCCTGGAAGTTCTCAAAAACAGATTGGTTGAGGCATTGAGCAACCTGGTGTGTCGGGAGGTGTACCTGCCCATGAAAAGGGGATGGAGTTAGATGATCTTTAAGGTCCCTTCCAACCCAAACTATTCTGTAATTCTTTTAGATAAGGATACTGAAGAATATCAATTTAACGTTTTAAGAACATAATTAAAAGAAATCATCAATACTGCAAAATATCCCTGAGTGTTTCTGTGAAACTCGAGAATAATCCTTAGCTTTTGTTCACATCATTTGACTAAGTTTCTCTGTTTTCTTTTGTGCAGACATGAAAGATAATTTAAACGCTACTGTACTCTTCCTATATCTCTTTATAATCAGAAATACAAGCAATGTGTGATTCTTCTCTTGGTTGGCTCACAGAGCTGATCACCTCAGGTAGTATAGATCATGCTACCACCAGTGACACAGAGATATATTTATTTAGAGCAGTTAAGAATTAGACACTAGGTTTCCCTCTGCCAGTGAGGAGAGGATAAGCCAGTGAGTCGTAGCAGGCAGGCTACGACTTGGTTGCCATCACGCAGACGTGGTGGGACCACTCTCATGACTGGAGTGCTGCAATGACTGGCTATAAACTCTTCAGAAGGGACAGGCAGCACCGAAGGGGTGGAGGAGTGGCTTTCCATATTAGAGAGTCTTTCGATGTTGTAGAACTTGAGGCTGGGAATGACAAGGTCGAGTCCCTTTGGGTTAGGATTGGCGGGACCAACAAGGCTAGCGTCCTGATCGGGGTCTGTTATAGACCGCCGAACCAGGATGAGGAGACGGATGAGGAGTTCTACAGGCAGCTGACAGAAGTTGCGAAATCTTCAGCGCTGGTTCTCATGGGGGACTTCAACTTCCCTGACATATCCTGGAAGCACAACACAGCCCAGAGAAAGCAGTCTAGGAGGTTTCTGGAGAGCGTGAAAGATAGCTTCCTGACACAGCTGGTTAGTGAGCCTACCAGGGGTGGTGCCCTGCTAGACCTTCTCTTCACAAACAGAGAAGGACTGGTGGAGGATGTGATTGTCGGGAGCTGTGTTGGGCAGAGTGACCACGAAATGGTGGAGTTCACTATTCTTGGCGAGGCCAGGAAGAGGACCAGTAAAACCGCTGTACTGGACTTCTGGAGGGCTGACTTTGTGCTGCTGAGGACACAGGTTGGTAGAGTCCCTTGGGAGGTAGTTCTGAAGGGCAGAGGAGTCCAGGAAGGCTGGGTGCTCTTCAAGAAGGAAATCTTAATGGTGCAGGAATGGTCTGTCCCCACGTGCCCAAGGACGAGCTGGCGGGGAAGAAGACCGGCCTGGCTGAACAGAGAGTTGTGGCTTGAGCTTAGGAGAAAAAAAGAGGGTTTATAATCTTTGGAAAAGTGGGCAGGCCACTAGGGAGGACGATAAGGATATTGCGAGGCTGTGCAGGGACAAAATTAGAAAAGCCAAAGCTCATCTGGAGCTCAATCTGGCTACTGGCGTTAAAGATAACAAAAAATGTTTTTTATAAATACATCAACACAAAAAGGAGGATTAAGGAGAATCTCCATCCTTTACTGGATGTGGGGGGAAACTTAGTTACAAGAGATGAGGAAAAGGTGGAGGTGCTTAATGCTTTCTTCGCCTCAGTCTTTAGCGGCAATACCGGTTGTTCTCTGGATACCCAGTACCCTGAACTGGTGAAAGGGGATGGGGAGAGAGATGTGGCCCTCACTATCCATGAAGAAATGGTTGGTGACCTGGTACGGCACTTGGATGTGCACAAGTCGATGGGGCCAGATGGGATCCACCCAAGGGTACTGAGAGAACTGGCAGAGGAGCTGGCCAAGCCGCTTACCATCATTTATCAACAGTCCTGGCTATCGGGGGAGGTCCTAGTTGACTGGCGGCTAGCAAATGTGACGCCCATCTACAAGAAGGGCTGGAGGACTGACCCGGGAAACTACAGTCCTGTCAGTTTGACCTCAGTGCCAGGGAAGCTCATGGAGCAGATTATCTTGAGAGTCAACACGCAGCACTTGCAGGGCAAGCAGGCGATCAGGCCCAGTCAGCAGGGGTTTATGAAGGGCAGGTCCTGCTTGACGAACCTGATCTCCTTCTATGACAAAGTGACGCACTGGGTGGATGAGGGAAAGGCTATGGATGTGGTCTACCTTGACTTCAGCAAGGCTTTTGACACCGTTTCCCACAGCATTCTCCTCAAGAAACTGTCTGCTCTTGGCTTGGACTGGTGCACGCTTCTTTGGGTTAGAAACCGGCTGGATGGCCGGGCCCAAAGAGTCATGGTAAATGGAGTCAAATCCAGTTGGAGGCCGGTCACTAGTGGCGTTCCCCAGGGCTCGGTGCTGGGGCCGGTCCTCTTCAATATCTTCATTGGTGATCTGGATGAGGGCATTGAGTCCACCCTCAGTAAGTTTGCAGATGACACCAAGTTAGGTGCGTGTGTTGATCTGCTCGAGGGTAGGAAGGCTCTGCAGGAAGATCTGGATAGGCTGCACTGATGGGCTGAGGTCAGCTGCATGAAGTTCAACAAGGCCAAGTGCCGGGTCCTGCACCTGGGGCGCAATAACCCCAAGCAGAGCTACAGGCTGGGAGATGAGTGGTTGGAGAGCTGCCAGGCAGAGAAGGACCTGGGAGTGATGGTGGACAGTCGGCTGAATATGAGCCATCAGTGTGCTCAGGTGGCCAAGAAGGCCAACAGCATCGTGGCTTGTATAAGAAACAGCGTGACCAGCAGGGCTAGGGAGGTGATCGTCCCCCTGTACTCGGCTCTGGTGAGGCCGCACCTCGAGTACTGTGTTCAGTTTTGGGCCCCTCGCTACAAGAAGGACATCGAGGTGCTTGAGCGAGTCCAGAGAAGGGCGATGAAACTGGTGAGGGACCTGGAGAACAAGTCCTATGAGGAGCGGCTGAGGGAGCTGGGATTGTTCAGCCTGGAGAAAAGAAGGCTCAGGGGTGACCTTATCGCTCTCTACAGGTACCTCAAAGGAGGCTGTAGTGAGGTGGGGGTTGGTCTGTTCTCCCACATGCCTGGTGACAGGACGAGGGGGAATGGGCTTAAGTTGCACCAAGGGAGTTTTAGGTTGGATGTTAGGAAGAACTTCTTTACCGAAAGGGTTGTTAGACATTGGAACGGGCTGCCCAGGGAAGTGGTGGAGTCACCATCCCTGGAGGTCTTCAAAAGACGCTTAGATGTAGAGCTTAGGGATATGGTTTAGTGGTGGCTGTTAGTGTTAGGTTAGAGGTTGGACTCGATGATCTTGAGGTCTCTTCCAACCTAGAAATTCTGTGATTCTGTGATTCTGTGATAAAATAATACTGACTTCCCCTGCTTCAAGTTAAACTGGACAATACCAGGTTCAGGAATTGCCTATTCTAATTTTTCAGGACAGGATCTTCCTGTCTGGGTATTTATACAGCAGCTACCATGTGGTATCTAAACCCCCTATTGACTTATTAAAGTGCACTCATAAAGCTCTTTGTATTTTTTTTTTTTTTCCTTGCTCTGTTATTTTATGTGGTGTTATTGTGGGAAAGCAAGGTCAATGGAAGAATGTTTTACATTTTGTTCTGAAAGTGCTGAAGCTTACAGTCATTCTGATGTGTTCCAGAAGGAACTATCTCAACGTGGACCAGTAGCCAAGAAACCTCTGTCTCCTGCTTTCATGAGTTGTGTTGCAGCGGTTGTTTGTGAGGAACAGAGTTCCCCTTTATGACTTCTCCAGTAAAGCAGATAAATCGAACCGGTTTTCTTGGAAACTGAGGAGCAAATTCCTGAATTAATCTAGGAAGTCATCAGAGCCTGCTCAAATATTGTTTTGCTTTTACCAGCTGCTTGTTCAGCAGACAGACCGTTGTGCTCTGCATCAGCTGGAGGGAGTGTTTTGTTTTGTTTTGTGTTTTAAGCTTGGCAGTTGCTTGTCTGTCTACAGTTTGATATAGTTACCAAAGCCAGGAGATGTGGGGGTGGATAAGCAGATGTGTCATTCTTTGAAGCTACAGCCAGAGCTCACGAGATGAAGTGCTATATTACCCTGGTTCAGTCTGAGACACGCACTCCACTTTGGGTGATCACAGTGTCCATGTGGAGTCTGAGGAAGCACCTTTATTTTAGACATATGCATAATAACAGTAATCTTCAATGTAGTGGGAATTCCACTGGAAAGGAACCATTGCCTTCACTCTTCTTAGCTCTGGCCAGAACAAATTGTTCTTCATTTATCTGTGAAGCCAGAAGAGTGAATAGGTTAAATATATTCCAGGAATGGTAATATTTGAACAAGGTGATCCAGAGGGAAAACTTGCTCATGTGTTTTTGGAATTCTTGTCCATGGT
Source organism: Heteronetta atricapilla (assembly GCA_011075105.1). Classification (NCBI taxonomy): domain Eukaryota; kingdom Metazoa; phylum Chordata; class Aves; order Anseriformes; family Anatidae; genus Heteronetta; species Heteronetta atricapilla. Next base: position 5,184,732 of record CM021763.1, read on the forward strand.
ATCTCACAGTTTTCACTTCACTGAGAGGCTGGACAGGATGGAGTTGAAAACAGAGTCCAAATGGAAGTCTGAATGGATGTAGATTGGAAAGAAAGGGGCAAACAATGGTCATGATTCAAATCTGTTTTGAGAAGGTGTTGGTCAAGTTGTGGTCTTTGACTGTGTTAAGGGAAGACAAAGGAATCACAGGTCACCTGTTCCATGTGGGGAAACATATGTGTTAACATATCATGTCCTTGGAAGAATGGATGTCATGTCCCAAGCTCCTTTCCTGCAAAATTCAACCAATAACTTACAGCTATTGTGTCTCTCCAAAGATCTGAAATAAGTCCCAGGCCCCACATATCTGTGCTAAACCTGATTCCTGCCCATGAGTTTCTATGGGAAGGGAAAATTCTTATCAATGATATGACTAATTTATTTAGACCTTCCTGTCTGTCCTTCAAACCTTCCAGAACCCTGACTGGTACATTTTCTGCCATTGGATTGGGATCTCTGTAGGGAAAGAACTTCGCTACTGGGAAGCACTCATTATAGCATTATAGGAGATCTTTGAACTACACACACGGGCAAGAGTAAATAGTACAAAATTCCCTTTGACATGCATGGCTGTTTTGTAGGGACAGGAGCAGCAGAACTAGGTCATCCAAAATAGTTCCCTGAAACCTGCACACCTAACAACAAAACAAACCAGTGATATTAAAAATCCATAAATATTCTTAGACATTTTAAAACAAATTGAATTTAAACTGGTATCTACAAAAAACAATATGATGTAGACAAAAGCCTTAAGGAGAAAAAAAAAAAAAAAAAAAAAAAGCCATTGCTTATAAGCCATTGCTTATTTCTTTTGGAATTAATTAAGTGCAGCCAGCACTTGTGCATCACTGTGCTGTGCTGATACTGGAACAGACATAAATATAATCAAACCCAGGTTTATTCCTTTCTCTCTCTTTCTTTTCCATTCTAACCAACACATTTTAATCCAGCCCATATGAATGAAGTTCAACCATTAATTTTATATAACCTGATCTATGCCACAGAATAAATAATACAGTATCTGTTGCCAAATTGCAACAGTCTAACTGAAATAGATATGTACATTTAGTGAAGCCAAAGCATAATTTTATTGAAAGAATATTAGTACTGCAGCCAAAATATGGGATTTTAAACCCAAAGTACATTTGTATATGTGATTTTACAATGTAAATGAATACAGGTTTTTCCAAACCACTGTATATTCAATAAAACCCAACATCTTCCTCAGTGTCAGCTGATATAGCAGTGCCTAACATGCTATCTTTCCTCCTTTTGTTTTTAATGTTTAATGAATTTCTATCTAAATTATTTTGGTTTGATTTATTTTGTTTCTGGCAGAAGCATTTTCAAAAGCAGATTTATTTATTTATTTATTTATTTATTTATTTATTTATTCTCTGTGATTCCGAGTTCAGTCCTCTATTTCTAAGTAGCAGTCCAAAGTCATAATTTAATCTGGAAAGAAAGGCAAATTTCCAGTACATACCTATAATTATTTTTTAGTCTTCTCCATCTTTAAGATCTGTGCATTCTGAAATAATCACGGAATTGAACTGCCCAAAGGAAGCGTTTTCAGTAAAGAGACACTGAGCCAAATCCAGCTCAGCTGGACTAAACACGGTAAATTATTTTGAACATAAACAAAAATGTTATTATTTCTCTTGAATACACTGATTTGGAAAAGTGTTTTTTTATCGTTCTAATTTTCAGTTTCTGAAAATATAGTCCTATCAGTGAATCCCTTGCAGGTTCAGGTACTAAAAGAAAATAAAAAAAAAAAAAAATCAGGTAGAACTGTTTTATTGTGACCAACCAAACCAAGACATATGTGATAGTAATTTTCAATGAGGAGAGGGTTGATTTCAGTAACAATAAGATTTTTAATTGTATGGCTGCATAAATAAATTTCTTCCTAGCTCCAGATGTTAGTGTTAGTTTATGTTTCTGTTCCGAATAAATAGGAAGCCCTCGCTGAATAATTGTTGCTAAGTCTGTACAATAAAACCAGCCTCTTTGTGCTTGAAAAACCTTTTGAGCTTTTGCTTCCTGGAAGTATTATACAGGGTTAATAATAATAATAATAATAATAATAATAATAATAATAACAAAAAAAAATGAAACACTGACCACCAAAATCTATGACTGTTTGTGCTTCAAGACCTTCTCTAAGATGTTGATGAAGTAAAGTATTGAGCTTTGTATGATTTCAGTCAGCTTTTACTCATCCCTTGACATGTCCCCAGATATTCTGGTGTCTGGCTCATGTTACAGCACAGTTTGCTAATAGCTAGAAGATGCTCAAAGCCAGCTGGGCATACAAATATGTATTTCAGGTGCTAAACAATAACACACTTTTTCTTCATTTTCGAATCTTGTAGAGATTTTGCTTCTAGGATATGAAACCTAATGATATCTTTTATAAATTGTGATTTGCAGAAATGCTAAAAGGGATATTTAACTTTCTTTTTAACATCACAAATGAAAAGTTTGTTGTGGATTTAAAATGGTGCAGTTGCAAGATGAGTGGCTCGTGTTGCTGAGATTGATTGAAGGTAACTGATACTTTGACATCAAAATATCAATGATTCCATCTGCACAGACTCCATGAATTCATCTGTTCTCCAATAATGTTATATATGTTATTCCATATGTCCATATATGTTCCCTCTTAAGCATGGTTTTTACCTAAAATAACCATGTACTTCAAATATTGAAAGATTTAATTACAGTGGTTGCAAGCCTAAACTGAGTCCAGAACTGGAAAACAGCATAGGACAATAATAGGATTACTAATGCTTTATCCTTCATCTGTCCCACATATAAAATAGGCTAGTCTCTAGGTCACCAAAAGAATAAATGATTAAAGTGATGTTCATCTTACATACATTCCTGTTTATACTGTGTGTCTACATCTAAAATAACTGTCTTGATTTCCATTATAATCAGTGGAGATTTAGCAATTGAGCTGAGAGCTTTATAGTCACTGGACTTTCATCAGTCCAGGTGTACTCATCTTATTTTTGGATGATGAGTCATATTCTTGACAAAACTGATTAAGGATTTGGTTCAACTGCCTTAACATATGTCTGTAAAACAAGTACCATTGGTTGCTAGATAATAAAACAATGGGAGTCGCTGTTCAGGAGAGAAAATATGCATTAGATGTCCAAGACAGTACTGTGAACTTATGAAATGAATGAAGCCATTAACTTACATGTTGAAAAGGATCAAAATCCTCTCGAACTCTACAGGAACCTTAAAAGAGGCTGTAGCGAGGTGGGGGTTGGTCTATTCTCCCACATGCATGGTGACAGGATAAGGGGGAATGGGCTAAAGTTGCACCAGGGGGAGGTTTAGGTTGGATATTAGGAAGAAATTCCTTACTGAAAGGGTTGTTAGGCATTGGAATATGCTGCCCAGGGAAGTGGTGGAGTCACCATCCCTGGAGGTCTTTAAAAGACGTGTAGATGTAGAGCTTAGTGATATGGTTTAGTGGAGGACCTGTTAGTGTTAGGTCAGAGGTTGGACTCGGTGATCTTGGAGGTCTCTTCCAACCTAGATAGATAATTCTGTGACTCTGTGAAAAATAAATTTGTATTTTTGTACTATGTAGCATTGATGAGAACCGAGAGCCTTATTCTGTAATGGAACTCTAGGCTAACTTGTATAGTTTGGAAATATTTGGTTGAAATGACTTCATGGTAGTTTGAGGTGAAATTCCTCCTGTCTTTAGTTCACAGGAAACAAGAGTTTTTTGACTGCTCTCACTCAATGGTGCTACAATGACACTACTGGGAATATGTCAGTAAGCACCAGATGAGGATCTGGCCCTGAATTAGCCATTTATTACAGGAGGGCAATACATACCCACATTAAAGGCCATTCGTTTCTTATGAAATCAGTTAACAGTCATGAAAACCACTTGAAATTAATAGAAACTAATTGAAAGTAATGGAGAATTACCTGAAAATGTAGCACAAGTAGATGAAATTAATTGAAGATAATTGATAGTGACTGGATTTTTTTTTTTTTTAAAGGAAATTGGGCTTAATTGAAATTTATTGAAATTGAATTAAACTCAATAACTCAAAACCTATTAAAGTTAATTGAATCTAATTGATATTAATTTTATGCAATGTTTAATAACAATATAACATTCTTAAAAGTGATTTTTATTAGATGTTTTATTTGTATAACCCTATTTTCTTATAATAGTAAGAATAAATTTTAACAACAAAAAATGATGTAGAGCATAGGATCTGCAGGATCCTTTTGGGATAGTTAAGTGGATGGAATGTGATACTTATAACAAAAGTTCTTTACAAGATTTAGTAATATTTTTAAAAGTATTGCAGATATTATATCATGGTTGAGAGTTTTATTAGAGTTCAATGAGAATATTTTACTTCTTAAGATGTTGGTTTTGACTTGATAAATAAATCCTTGACCAGGTATTGAATCCAGAATCTGTCTTTATCTTTGTACTGGGTCTAGCTGGGATGGTAACTTTCCACAATCTTTAACTATGAACTTTTTAAAGTCTTATGAGCTCCCTTGAATTTTTTCTTCTGTTCTAACACTAGTGTTTGTATCAACTATTTCCACCTTCCTCAACCTTTGTCAGCTGAAAGGACTAATACTTTTTCACATAAGATCTCTAATGGATGTATTTAGCTTGATGATTGAATTATGCTTTCCATTGATGCATCTTCTTGTAGTAAATTACAGGAAGCTGAGGGATAAAGTGAACTTTTTGCTGAACTGGTGATGTTGTCCCCTTATTTCAAGAATGCAAAAGATGAAAGTTTTAAATGAGAAAAATGAAAAAGTAAATATATATTCATTGATTATTTTTCAAACTGAAAAATTAGCAAATTAAGGTATACATACTGACTGTAGTTCTAATTAAGACCAAATATATAAGTGTATGTGAAAGACAAACACCTTCCAGCAAGGCTGAAAATAAGATGCTATTTTTGAGAAACTAATTGATGTCCCTTAATAGCAAAATAGGGTATGGCTTAAGGAAAACAAAAGTCTTTAACTTTTAATTTTGTTTTTGCTATGAATGCTTAACTGAATGCCTGCAAGTATTATTAGTGTCAAACAAGTCTAGTTTTCCTATTCATATATATGCAATGCCCTACTTTTTTTTTAATATATCTAGTAATTTGTTGGAAAAAATAGGCAAAAAACATAACAATTTATTTTTACTTCATGCCTCATTCTTAGTGGTACCTACAAAACTGCTGAGGTTTAAACCTAGTTTTATGAGACAATTAAGTTGGGATTGAGTTTACAAACTAGGATATCAAAATGTAGGAGACTGAAATAAATTTGTCTACAGTTCTTTAGAAATGTGATTCTAGTAACATTCACCCTGTATTCATTGTAAATCTAGTCAGTGCAGTAAATGGACCCTAGAGACAATCTTCTGACTGAATGTAGATGTCTACTTTAGACCAGGGTGATTAGATCTCTAGACTCTATGGAATTCTTTGGGATTTTATACTGTCCTTCACACATAGCACCTACTGCCATTCAAAATGCTTGGAGATCTAACTGGCAGATAGTACATGGGATGTATGGGAGACTGTAATGAACTGGAGGTCATGCATTATGCCCTAGGACATATCAAAGAGTACTTGATATTTAAGTTAAATCTACTACATCATGTCCTCAGCAATAATGGGAGCTTGAACAACTTAGGTCTCATTTAGAGTTCTATGTGCTGATAACTGAATTTATGTGTCTTAATCAACAAGTTAAATCTTACATCTGGTTGGACCTGGAAATTAAAACCAGAATTGCAGAGAATCTATGCATTTCATCTATATGATTTGCATCAAAACTTTGCTGATATTTCTAAAAATAAATTTGTTTTCAGTTTTAAGATTAGTTGAAAGTGTAAGGAAGCCTTCTGAGGAGGACAAATTAATTTAAGGAAGGATTTGGAAATCTGAAAGAGAAAATAGAGGAATGAAAAAGAACAAATGGAAATGGGAGGCAAAAGAGGAAGACAAAAGAAAAAGCTAGAAGGAAAACAAAATGGATGAATGAATATTACTTTGTTGCTCACCTGGACAACTAAATTTGTGTTTCACATATTCTCTCCCAAATGTCTGAGTTTGCTGTGGTGCCTGTACTTGGTCATGTATTACCTCTCTGTTGTCTTGCAGCAACTAGGTGAAGCTGCCCTTAAGTTTTCTGAGGTACAAATAGCTCTAATAGCATTTGTCAGGAAAGTTCTGATGGGAAACAAAGCACACGGCAAGGCTCTGGAGAGAGCCCTGAAATGCACCTCAGGAGTGAAAGCTGAAACTGAAATCCATCTATCCCCATTTGTCACTGTGAGTGAGTTAATGGTCTACTCTGCCTGATGCACAGCAGCAGACAAGCCTCTTTGATTTACTGATTATCTGGGTGATTTCAAATCACATACAATGCTAGGTAACAAGACAGACTCTCCCTTCCCCCTCTAGCCTATTTACCCATTTCCAGCTTCCTGCTGAGACATGATTTCCTTTGATTAACTACTCAACTTTAATTGTAAAATGGAAACAGAAACATAAGACACATAATCTATTTGACTGAGAGAAGCAACTTTTATATGGGAGAGGAAAAATTAATTTCCATGTCCTATCCTTTTGAGTTCAGCCAGAATTATGTAGGATTGTAGAAGAAAAGGACACCAAAGTGAATCCTCAAAGGATTAAATTCAGTCTGTAAAACCTTTTCCAGTGCTTCATCACCTTCCAACACCACAACCTGTGGCTACTTTCCCCGTCTGCTATCTATTGCTTCCAGAAAGAGCACAGAAATGTCACTTGAAAATCCCATCAGGAAAGTTGTTAGCACGCGCCTTCTCTTCTTTGCCTTCCCCATAACAAACAAGCCCAGCTACTAAACTTCTTCTTGCAAGCCATGTAACCCAGGATCCTGATCATCTTCATCACTCACCTCTAAACCTACTCTAGTTGTTTTTTTTTTTTTTGGTATCCTTCTGAGTAACCCCAAACCCTACATAAAACTTGATACATAATACTTAAATTGCCCTTAAGCTTATAAATTGACTGTATTTTTAGAGGCCTTGCAAGAAAAAGAAAAAAAAAGTCTTAAGAATAGAGGAATGGAGGATAATTGAAAGAGACTTCTGAATATAACTGATGCCAGAGATCCATCTAAAAACATTTTGAAGAAAAAAAAAAAAAAAAAAAAAAAAAAAGTTAACCAGAGACAAATATCCTTGCAAAATGTTGATAAAGACCTTTTTTTTAAAAAAAAAAAAATCAACAAAAAAAACAACACCACACAGTAGCAGGTTTATCAGCTGTTCATGATTCCAGTAACAGGTCTATAAAAATCAGTTGGGATAAAGGAGAAACCTTGAAATAAGAATCATGCATGTGCTAAATCACCTAGAAATGTACTGCAACAGCTTTCTGAGTAATCAATGTTAGAATTTTAATGCTTTTCTCAGTCCAGTGTTTTTTTTTTGTTTGTTTGTTTTTGTTTGTTTTTTGTTTTTTGTTTTTTTTTTTCAAAATGGCTTTGATTAGCCAAGGAGATTTCTGAAAAGATGAGTTAAATTCTGTGAATACCTGCACTCATATAAAATTGCTGTTTAGATTTTCTGAACTGTCACATCTTATCCTAGCATGAAAGTAAACTTTTGCCCTTTCTCATAAATCTTGAATTGCATTATAACACAGCTCAATATTATTCAGTATCAGCTTCCTCTGTCCCCCCCCTCCTCCCCCCCTTCTTTTCATTGAATATATTTATTTATATCCTGATAATAACATCCTTGGGGCATTGTATAGGCAAGACATGTATCTTGGCCTCCCCCTTCCCCCAGGAGTGCAATTGCCTCGCGGTAATTATAAGATGTCATATGTTATTATGAAGGTGCCTTATTGCTCAAACACATCAGGGATATCTGATAATGTAATTACTTCACCTTATAAAACTATTATAAATCATGCATGGGGAACATTTTTTTTTTTTTTTTCATTGCAAAGCTGTCTGAAGAATTGTCATATTGCATGGAATGGGAATATGCTGGTATGGCTAGCATTGTGTTCCCTTATCCCTTAGAAGGCAATGGCAGTATTAAAATAAAATATTTAACATGAATGATTAAACAAAACACATTCAGAAAGCATGGCTCCATTCTAAAGGTCTAGAAGAACAGATTATCATCTTAGTGTATTCTGCACTTGTGCATTCTGAGGCATGAATACCATCTAGAGATTTTCTGCTTCTGTTTCTTTTTTTTTTTTTTTCCTTGACTTTCCTCTTTACTCCTCCTCCCCAGTTTTCCTGAGTGCAGTATAATTTTTATAAAAGCAAATCAATAAGCACTTGAAACATTGGCCATTGTACAAAGAATTGTGCTTCTATTGCCCATCACTTTAATAACATCTAATGATTATTTCTCCCTCTTTCAGCCTCTGAGGTTTCCCGGCACTTTATTGATTAGGGCTTGTGACAGAGTTCTGATTATAATTAAAAATCATCAATGGGCAAACAGAAAGCACTTCTACTTAGCAATAAACTGAACGGATAATCACTAGGTTAGGTGATATTTCCAATATTTTGTGGTCAGCTAGAGAATAATTGAAAGTCGCTTGATTAGTCAGAATTCAGTAGGACTTCAGTGAATCTTAGATAAAGGCTTTTGTGTCCTAAGAAAATATCAAGTGTTATTGGTCTAAATCAAGCTCTTTCACATTTGAGTTTCCTAATTACCACAGCAAAAGAATTTATGAGACTTTTGGCCTGAAGGTGGCAATATACCCTTCCAGGATTCATTCAAAAAAATCCAAGAGTAGATCTAAAACCATGATGGGCAAATGTACAGACTAGAAAAAAACAGGAAAAGATCTCATTTGTGTATTCTTGGTAGTTCACACACATCTGGCAGCATGAAAAAATTACTTTCCTTAATTTCAGTTCAGCATTAACTTAGTATCTGTATCCAGTTGTGCACATTATAGAAAGTTAATTTCTAGAAGAGGCAGCGTATAATGACTCCTATGAAACTCTCCAGTAAAGTTAGGATCGAGTTAAGCAGAAGTAAGAAGAAAAATTACAAGGCCACAGTTAGAGAGGACAAGTAAAAGCATCAGTCTCAGTTCTTGGATTTGGAACAAAAACATCCCCAGGAGGATTCTTACAAAATGTAAGTATAAATTTAATTGTTAAAGATAACCAGTATTTACCCCACTAAGTAAATGGAGGCAACCTTCTTTAATGAGGACTGCAGATGAATGTTCGAGAGACTTGAAGTCTTTTTCTTGTACCTGTTACTTTATGGTCTTAGAGCTTCTTTTTCTCCATTAACTTTTTTTAGAGCTTCTTTTTCTCCATTAACTATGTCCATGCTAGTTTGCATTTGATCAATCCCAGGTACCCCAATGTGTATTAGTTCTTTTATATCAAATAGTTATTTCTTTAAATTATTTTAGGGGCTGCTTTTTCAGGGCTGATATCTATCTATGAAGATCTAAATATTATCTGTCCTTTCATGCAGAATCCCACACTGATTTATAAGATGCATGGGGAAAAGCTAAATTTGTCATAATATGCTGAAAAATCTTCATATTCTTCCTAGTTGTTATATTTGAATTATGCCCATTTGTTAAACAAACACAAAGGAAGTTGGTGCTTTTAATTTTATGGCCTACCCACAGTACTGTATGTCCTCTCCAGTTTGGAAGATGCTTTGATTAAATCTGGGGGACTATGCTGAGGGAATCCCCCGTTTTGCACACAATACATGCAGCCACCCTGGGAAATCATGGTGAGTGCAATCATCTGAATCACCCTTCAAAATAGTAATCAGAAAATTAGAAAAATTAGTAATAAGTAATTAACTAGACATAGTTAAACTTTGTGCTTCAACATAAAAAAAAAAAATGCCCTTTTTCTTTTTATTTTCTTTTTTTTTTCTTTATTTTTTTTTTTTTTGAGAGAGAGAGATGGAAGGCAAAATATGGTGCATGTTATCTGCCTTAAAATAACCTTTGTGAACTTGGATGAATTATTTACATAGCCATTTTCAGTTACATAAAAAGGAGTCTACTTGATTTCAAGTTACTCCATCCCAATTGTTTACCGCACATTGGCTGGAATCAATGGCCTGATATCGCTCAAGCTTTTAAGATGTTTCCCTTCTACCTTTGGCATGTCCAACTCACTTGGAATACAAGAGACTTAACCCAGAGCTAACCTGCGCAATCAGCCCAGATCTTTTGGGGGTCTCAACATACTGAAATCATAAAAAGCTGTTAATAGTAATAATACTTGTTATTATAATAACTATAACAACCACAATAATAAACAACAGATAAAAAAAGCCCATGTAATGCACAGTTTCTCAATAGGTTGCTTAGAGACCACTTTTTATTGTTATTTGCATGCATGTTATTTGCATGCAGGTTCTGCAAAATAAGATGACCACGTTTTTTCTTTTCTAGATTGTTTAACACACAATTAGATATGAAGACTGCTGTATTTCCTTGCTATTGCAGCATTTTGGAAGTGCTTCACTAAGGGATTTTTAATCCTTGTAACAGGCATATGTGTGCATCTGAGCTTGAAATCTGCCTTCAGGGGCCTCCTCTTTGTCCAGGCAAATGGTAGAAGTAGCTATGTGCCAGGGCTTCTTGTCAAATAGTTACTGCACTCTGCTGGTCAGTCTTGACATGCCACAGAAACCTTGTACTTTGGAAGGTGAGGCAGTAAGGGTATATATGCAAATGTAAAAGTGATATAGGGCAAGCATTATTGTTTCTTCCCACGCATATTACTAGGAATCCATTTAGCTTTCTGTATGGGGTTTCATTTATTTATTTATTTATTTATGAGGGTGGGGAGCTGCAGACTCAGCTGGGAAGGCAGGTTTTCCATGTCTCATGAAAAAAAGAAGGGTTGCCCCATTGAGTATTACTTTAGGCAAAATTTTGCTCCTACAAATGTAGGAGCAAAATCCTCATCCAAGATGAGGACACAATCAATGTTCATAAAAATGTGCATGGCAGGACAGCCACATTGTCTTCGTATTTCTGTAACTGGGAGATGGAAACTGTGTAAGAGAGGAAAAAAACACAAAACTAAACTAAACTTCCAATCTCTCACTTCATTTCCCCAAATAAATAGAGTTTGTGAAATCAACTAGCCTAAAATCTGCCACAGTACACATCTTAATTAGGTACTATTTATATGTTTGGAAGTTTCTTTCAGCTGAATCCGTATTATTAATTCTCTGTGTTAGAGCTCAGACTAGGAAAAGCCCACTTCACACACTGGATTGTCTTTCTGTTACTCATGGCAAAACTATATATGAATGATGCAAAGTTTAAACCATAGCTAGCACAGTACTACTATCAATTAATATTTGCTGTTTGTATAGGTCCTGTTGAGCTGAACATGTTGGCTGCTAGGTATGCTGTGGAGTTGTTTGCCACCAATTAAAACACATATCGAGAAGACAAAGTTTGAATACAATGGGTCAGCAGTGGCTATTCCTCAAGAGACTGCAAAGTGCTGAGAAGATGCAAGACTACTTCTGAATTATTATTTGCCAATATTGCATATTACACAGTGATATGAAACACCTGTGGTCCCCTATCTACACTGCTGGTTCATTTGGAGCATAAATTTTTGCCTGCATCTCTTTCTGCCTCTTCTCTGAGGAGGTCAGGCATGATCTAGTCCAGTCCAAAATCTGTGAAGCTGCACTAGTTCCATAGTATGACTGAATTGATAAGGACTGCTAGAGAGACAGACACCAAAGAGGTCAGTTCACTGCAGTTATCTTAAGATCATTATCTTGGGACTAACTTTGTGATGTTATTTTTATCCCCAGACTTCTGCTTTCCACATGTAGGAACAGTACTTTGGTGGTTTTTGTTTGTTTGTTTGTTTGTTTGTTTTTGTTTTGTTTTGTTTGTTTGTTTATTTATTTTCCCTGTCCAGGAACAGTGTTGCACATTTTCCAGACCAGAGTATTTTTCACAATAGTTCTGAAATGAATGAAGGACTCCTTTTACTAACTTTAAGAAAAAGCCATAGATATGTATAAAATATTGCTGAATTCAGATGCTGTTTACAGCATTTTTTTTTTTTTTTTTGACTGCCTTGACTACCAGATACATTAAGACATGATTGTATTGTGTCTTCACATTATTGCGTTGCTTAGAGAGTTTTGGCTTGCAAAGGGGATCAGAACTTAGAAGCTATCTGTGTGTAAAACACTTATTTACAAAAATATATCACACTTTCTTTGCATCTATGTGGCTGCTGACAATACAGAATGCCTCTGGAGGATGTTGCTTTATTTAGTCTCAGATATATTGGTTCATGTCATGGGCAAACTCCAGTTGGATTACTTTCTCTCAATTTGCTGTAGTCAAAAGCATGCTCCTTCTCAAATAACAGGCCTCATTGCTCTGAAGGAATGAAGATTTGCACCATTACTTTTGCATTGTTCAGCAAGTACCTATAAGAGTGCCAATATTCTCCATTTAATAGTCAGTGACAGCAAGTGAAGTATGAAAAGAGTAAAAGAGCATACAGGAAAAGGAGTTGGGATATATATAGTATAAAACTTTTGTGGCAAGCAAAGTACTAACATCTTGACTAGTCTGAAGTCAGATGGACTCTACAGGAATTTGTCAACATAAAAATCAGTGCAGCATCAAAGACAAGAAACAAGAGTGACAAGAACATCCTGAACTCACAGATTAGACAGGAAGGCTGCTGAGCACCTTCTTTAGAGTCTCTTTTTTTCTGTCTTATTTTCTGGAAGGTGGAAAGGATTGAAGATCTACAACCTAATTGCATGTCACTGCAAATACTGAGAAATTAGTCTGACTTTAAACTCCCATGCTTGAAAGTCTCTCTCTCTTTCTCTCTCTTTTTCTTCTCTTTTTTTTTTCCTTTTTTTTTTTTTCTTTTCTTTTTCTCACTAGCCCTAGTATATCTAAATCTTAGCACAAATTGGGTGAAGAATATAAAATAAATGTAAAACCCAGGAATCATCCAACTGGAAACTAACAGAGCTTCAACTCAGGTGAGATTTGGAAAAACTCATTTTCCAGCAAATATTCAGCAAACCTAAGCATGTTTTCATTATTAAAGCAAGGTAGTTTAGACTGTATGTCCATGTATGCTTGTTTCACTCGAAATTAAAGGTGGGTCAAATTACCCACAAATAATCAGACTGGTCAGTGAAACACAGGGGCTGGCATTTCCCAGATACCATAAACATTTTCCCATTCACTTCACTTTCGCATTATTTAAAATAAACTATTAGACATCTAAAATGCCTGGGGTTATTGCAGTTGCAAAAATAACAACAACAACAAAAACATAAAATGTAAAGTCCTTTTCCTATTCTTGTTTCTTATAACACCCTGTAAAATGACATGCTTTGATTGATATAAATTATTTTGACAGACAGGAAGGAAAACATATTAGAATCTGAATAGGGTGTATCATTGCTGGTTGTTCACCCATTACTCTAACATATTGAGTGAACATGTAGTCTTGAAAATTGCAATTCAGTCGTATCCATTTAAGCCTGATATAATCCTAAATCTTTCTGAGTGTGTTGAACTAGACCCTAATAAAATTATAAAAGCTCCTAATTTGTTTAAAATATGCTTAGAAATATGTCAAAAGGAGAAGTTTCCTTAAACACTTTACAAAAGGCCTTCTGAACAGCACAGATGAAGTCAAAACTCTACACAGACACTTTCCTTTGTGGTCTCTAATAAAAATATATTTGTGAATAATCCATAATTAAATGAGAAGAGCATAACATTAATTATTTCACTAGATTGTTAATCAGCAGGGTATTCTGTGCCCCTCTCTTCCTACTAGCTAACCTGTCAGGGTCTAATAATTGTTGCCATGAACGGGGTTGGGTTAAGGTCCCCGAGGAATGCCAATTCTCTTGTTCCATTAGTGAGAGCACATATAGATCATTTTCAGTACTAATCTAGGGCTAAAATCAATTATGTCTCTTGTATTTAAAAATTAAATTGACTCACCATGGGAGTAGGATAAAGGGAAAAAATACATTCCTCCTATTATGTGTAATTACAATTGTAAAACATTTTCCTTCAAAATGTAATTGCTGCCTATAGAGACTGAAGCTGCAGAGTTTAAACTGTTTAGCTGACACATTCAGTTGTCTTTCAGGTTTTTCCTTTGGATTATTTAATGTGTTAAAACACTCTTAAAGTTTTCTCTATTTTAAAAGCTCTCAGAAACAGATCAAGGTTTAAGTAAAATGAAAAGAATGAACAATTAATTAGTCCCATCATTTTATTAAAAACACTATGAAAAACATTTATTCTTGTAGATGATTTATTCTTTTAGACCAAAGAATGATCAACTAAACAATTCTAAAGTTTCCATTTTTCTAAAAACAGTATAGCTTGTTGAATATATCATAGAATCATAGAATCATAGAATATCCCGAGTTGGAAGGGACCCGTAAGGATCATCAAGTCCAACTCCTCCTACCCAAAAATTTAGACCATGTGACTATGTGCACAATCCAAATACTTCTTAAATTCTGACAGGCTTGGTGCAGTGACTACTTCACTGGGGAACCTGTTCCAGTGTGCAACCACCCTCTCGGTGAAGAACCTCCTCCTGATGTCCAGTCTAAAGTTGCCCTGCCTCAGCTTAACACTGTTCCCGTTGGTCCTATCACTGGTGTTTGTGGAGAATAGGTCACCTGCCTCTCCACTCCCCCTCACAAGGAAGTTTTAGATTGTGAGGCGGTCCCCCCTTAGCATCCTCTTCTCCAGGCTGAACAGGCCCAGTGACCTCAGCCACTCCTCATATATCTTCTCCTCTAGGCCCTTCACCATCTTCGTTGCCCTCCTCTGGACATCCTCCAACAGTTTTACATCCTTTGTGTACTGTGGTTCCCAGAAGTGCACACAATGGTGCACACAGTACTCGAGGTGAGGCCACACCAGCACGGAGTAGAGTGGGACAATCATTTCCCTCAGCGGACTAGCAATGCCATGTTTGATGCACCCCAGGATACGGTTGGCCCTCCTGGCTGCCAGGGCACAGTGTTGGCTCATATTCAGGTTGCTGTAAACCATGACCCTCAGATCCCTCTCTGTGGGTCTGCTCTCCAGTGTCTAGTTGCCCAGTCTATATGTATTGCCACGGTTGCCCCATCCAAGGTGCAGGACCCAGCACTTGCTCTTGTTAAACTTCATGCATTTGGTGTTCACCCAGCTCTCCAATCTGTCCAGATCTCTCTGCAAGGCCTTTCCACCCTCATCTGAGCTCACAACTCCTCCAAGTTTGTTGGCAAATTTGCTCAAAACACCTTCCAGTCCTATATCTGTCTTTTCATTATTGGGTTCTTATGAGAACTTCAAAAGTAGTTAATCAATATGGTGTAATATATGTGATCCACCATTCAGGGCCAAGGCTTTGAACGTCACCAAAGATTGTATTGTTTGGTCCTTTCCTCTGCTGGGCAGAAATACAATGAATATCATATTGTTCTGCAGGGTGGTCATGCAAGATGTTGCTTAGATACTCTACAATTCAGGTGCCATGTAATTCTAGAGTCAGGCTGCAATACTGTAGCACATTTTATGATATATTTTTGTTGCTCAATAGTCTTTCATGTTGACCCTTACTGCCAGGTCTGTGCATGAACCAATTATATATGCTAAAGAACAACTTCCATACAGAATAAGAAATTGCTGACAAATTGGTCTCCCTTATTTACAGAAATATATATAGATCTCTGAAGAAATTCTGAATAGTAATTGTACAAAAATCACCCATATCACCTGTCATACATATCACATACTAAGAAACTGCTTATATGGGATTTGCAAATTATTAGTGTCTTCCATAAATCTGTTGAAAAATAGGAACATGCTTTTGAGGAGAGTTGTATCCTTTTGCTCACTGACAATTTTCAAGCTTCCATTGTTTTTGCCAGCTTAAGAACCCACTGAAGGATAGGATGAATTGTTTGCAGAACCATACACAATAAATGACTCTGTTTTGCATTTTGAATCTTATTGTATTATTCACCATGTTGTAGTTATATGCATATTATGGATATGAATAGTTATCTGTATAGTTACACCACCTTCCATGACGATGGTTTATGGACAGCCTATTATTCATGTAGTTTATTTGCCATGTTTAGAAATAACCTCTGACCTGTAGATTCTATAACAATTGATTAGCCATTTATTTAGACATCTAAGAATCCATTATTCATTCTCTATAAATTATTTATAAATGTACTTCTAATTTGATGTATGACTGCTATATTTAAAGTACATAAATAAGTCAAGAAGGGCGAACTCCTGCAGTGTCCTAGCATTGATAAGGATTGTATCAATAACCAAGCACAAATCCAATGGGAATTTTAGTCATGAGTTTAAATGACTAATATTTAATAATATTTAGTATTGAAATAGCGACAAATCTGGCCTCAGTTCTTGAGAGACAATCAGCCAGCTTACTTTACATGTTTTTTAAATTATAGAAGTCCATCATTCCTATTACCCCAAGTACTACAAAACATTGTTTGATTTGTGTGAAATTAATTCTATGTTTTCCAGGGCGTGGCAAGTACTATTTCTTCACAAACTTTCTACACAAATTTTCTACACAGACATTGCAAGGTATTTATATTTTTCATAGCTGTGTGAAAAGGCTGAACTGAATCAACAGCATGCTGAAAATCCACAACTTGGCTTTTTTTTATTATTATTATTATTTTTTGTGAGGTTCATTAATTAATACAAGATTGAAATGGCTGTGCACCTGGGAAGCCATCAAAAATTTTGATGTTCATCTGATTTCCACTCTGTCCTGTCCAGTCTTAACCTGTCTTCTTCTGTTTCGTCATGCAATCTCAGTCAGAAAACTACATATTTATCCAAGTTTTTTTTTTTTTTTTTTTTTTCTTACCAGTTCAGACAGAAATAAACAAACAAAAGAATAAATAATGCTAATTTATGTTTTATAAACATATACCCATTTCTATGTGACTGTTAAGAGCAGAGCAAATCTATGACCCAAGAAGAGATGTTTGCTCTTGATGTGGGTAATGGTCTTTAAGAGGTTATTATGCAAACTGGGACCAGAAGCAAAAAGTTGTGAAGTAGTAACCACAATTTTTATTTTTTTTTCCCTTGCTGTAATTTTTGAAAATAATATGGAAAGAACTCAACATGTTACAGTAATTTACTTCAGTTCAGGACTAAGGAACATTATAAATAACAGAAGTAAAGTTGTGCTTTGTAAAAATAGTGAATGAAAACAAGTGAACATGATTGTTTAGGGCATCCAGCTTCTGAGTCAAGATAATTTTCATTGCATTTGTATAGGTGTCTGGATTCAATAGTATCCATTGCTGTGTGATTTTATTTTTCAAAGTATAAACAGAAATACTGTTTTCTCTGGGGCAAAACCATGGAATGATCCTTTCATCATTCCTTTTTTCTCTGCCACATCAACTTTGACAAATAAGAGTCAACACTGAGAATTATGCTAGCTTTGACATCATCAAAAATTGTGTGGTTGGTAATTTGAATAGTTTGTCCTTCATTATATAATGTAAGCTAAAGAAAATTCTGGAATCACAGAATGTTATCTGGGATATGATTCAAGAACAAGAAAACTCTGTGTTACTTATGAAAATAATAATAAAAAAATATATAATGTGACTTTGCGAATATTATTTCTGTTTTTATACTTCACTTTCAGGCTGTGTTTCTGTGGCTGAAGTTCACATATTACTGTAAATAAGCATTATTCTGAATACTCACAACTGTAAGTGACAGAGGTGTTGTAAAGCCCACTGTAAATAAGAAAGCGTAATTACTGCTCAAAACAAAACAAAACAAAACAAAACAACAACAAAATCTCATTTCATACCAAAAGATAGATGTTAGGAGGCACACCATGCCAGTGTTTTGTCCTACACTCTTTACCTGATTATGCCCATTAATGAGACATAAATTGTGAAAAACTGGGAGGATCAGGAAAGAGGCAAAATATAGAAAGTCTGTGTAAAGTGGTACACTCTCTTCCTCTCAACCAGAGGTGACCAGTCTATTTCAAATATGACCTACCTGGGCTTGTGAGACAATAGGGAATATCATACTGCCTCCTCATTCTCTGCAGATAACTATCACTCTCCATTACTGTCAATATGCAGGTGCCAAAATAGACACTTCACAAATAGAGGCTTTAGAAATGCAGGCAGACAGACAGTAAGAATGTGACACTATATGCCAGCAGTAAGCCATTTTAAAACTCATAACATTTAAACAATTATTTTAAATCCTATCTTGGTATAACTGATTCAGAGATTAATGAAAGGGAGGGAAGGAGTGTACTTGGGGTTTTTTCATGGATTATTTCCCTTTGCTCACCCTCACCATAGAAACAAGAAGCATCATGTCCCAGTGACATCTGACTCCCTTGCTATCTTTAAATGCTTCCCTAGATAATATATTATTGTGTTTGTAGCATCTTCCCTGTGGTTCCCACAGCAGCTTCAAAACCACTCCAGTTTGTTGACAAAACAAATGAGCCTGAGACATTGCAATGAAGGACACACTTCCCCAGAGTTTTCTTTTAGAAAGGGTGGTATCCATAAACACACTGTTTAAAGCTGAAGCAGAAGGAAGATAAGAAAGCTGGGCAATTTGATCGGCTGTACTCAGGGACTCCGAATCTTATTTGACTTGAAAATATCTGATTGACCTCGAACCTGAAACAACTTGTCAGGGGATCTGTGGGTTCAATTGCTCTGTGTCAGCTCCTCAGCTACCAGCACACTCTTTCTCGCTTTCAGTTTTCATCTTCAAATCAAACAGGCTGATGGAAATGTGGTAGTGCTGGGCCATAACAAGGATCTTTTCATCTTTGGATAGAATGAGAGTATGTTTAAAAGCATTTTTGCATTTCATTTAATGCAAAAACTAGTGATATTTGCTGTATTAAAACATTGGTTAGATCAGAAAGGAGGTTAAAAAATCTAAGAAGATACGTTTTAGCAAAAGTGGTCAGGTGTGATACGTGTGGCTTTACATGAAAGTGCAACTAATATGAAGATACTTGTGATGTGAGAACAATGCTGAGAGATAAATGTTCAGTCAGTTAACTTTTTGAAAGATTCTGGACTGTTATTCATAATACACAATATATTGCTGTGGAAACAATTTGATTTCTACAATATTATTACCTTATCAGAATACTTACCTGTAATATCATATGGCTATAGGTTACTTCAAGTGGTAATTTCATCCCTTTTCCTTCTCCAAAATAAGATCACTATTCATACATCATCCGTGTGGTCTGAAAACCTGTTTAAAATTTTTAGTACAGGAAATGCCAAAATTTCTAAGACCATCTTCTTTGCTATCTTCATTGATACAATTTTCCTTAATGAATATTTTAAATTCTTCTTGCTGAAATTAGCTGTTGCTCTACCTGTCAAAATCAGCAGGAACAATCAAGAACAGATTGTTCCCTCTTTCTCAGAAGCAGTCTGTTGCAAAAGTGTAGATTGCTATCAGCAGCACCCTGGGCTATGTTCTCTACATTAACACCTTGAATTCATTCAATCTTTTTATTTAGGTCATTTTGTTGTACCCCTTTTGAACTCACTTCTTATTTATACTTTATGAATTCTTTCTACCTTGACCATAGCTTTCTTGAAGTGATTTATTCAATACTGTTCCTAACACAATATAGGTTATAAGAATCAGGAGATAACAGAATACATTATATTACTAAGCACTATTTCTAATGTTTATTTTGATCATTACAAACCATTTTTATGACATACAGAACTGATTAATATACCACAGAAGAAAGAAGTTATATAATCTCATCCAAAGACCAAAGATGTTACTTACATTCTATCCAAGATGCTACATGCTACTTACCAGTAATTTCATAGATATAAACTAGTTTAACTCCAGTAGATTGAAATGAAATCCATCTCCATCCACTAAGTGATTCTTTCAAGTCTCTTTCAGTTTGTAGAAACCAAGAATGGAATTCTTCTTATTACATGTAGATATCTATCACACATTCTTCTGTGAATGCCATTTGAAATCAGAAAAAAAAAAAAAAAAAAAAAAAAAAAAAAAGACAAGCATTTCTGAAGTTTGTTTCTTCTTGACCTAAGATAAGTGTCTACAGATGGCACAATTGCACTATTACATGTCTGTTTGCCCCTAGTGACAGGAAGGAGAAAGTAGTGAACTTTCATGGCTATCCATTAAATATTTGAAGTTAGTCAAGGTGGGGCTTACTTGCAGTTACCACTTTGTGCTTTTCTAACAGTCTTGTAAAGCAGAAGAAAATAACTTGACACAATTCCTTGCCTCTTCTATACACTATAACAAATTTTCTAAAATTTCCTTACTAATACCAGGATTTTTTAATTTATTTATATATATATATTTTTTTTTTTTTCCTGCTATTTGTCTATGCCATTTTGGAAGCCAAGAATATCTGAGAGATGAAAGTCATGATTAAATTGCTGTATCTTACTTGAGATACAGTAATTTAGATTACCACACAAGTTGAGACACGGTCCATGTCCATGCTGTTACACTGTAGCAGATAGGAAGTAATTTGATTTTCCACATAAGGGAAGGGGTTAATTCCAGCTGTAGAATTTTAAATTTGCTGGTGTTAAAGTCTGCACATAAGATGATATTGCTGCTTAGGTGTCAAGTTAAAGTTATAGAGTGATGTTCCCTTAACCTGAGGTAACTTCATGAGAAGTCTGAGTCCTGAGGAGGTCATTTTTCCTAAAGTTATTCTTCCCTGGAGTTTTTGATGGTTCAGAAGACATAGCTAAAATATAACAGCAGACAAACTAGAAAATGAATTTTGGCATTAAATGACTCAGTATTAATAATGGCTAGTTACAGTATCTCCCACTTACTAACATCATTACTGTTTCATGTCCTCATCTTATCTTCAAACATTATTATATGAAATAGCATTACCTTGTCTTTTCTTAACAGGGCAAATCAGGGAGTCAAGTCAAGCCAATATTAAAACCAACATAATTACTATGCTACCTTATTCTAGTCTAACAAAATGTGGGACGAAAAAGCACTTGCATTTGGAGAATTTTCTTTCTCTGAGAAATATTTATGGAGGACTTTAGATGAACAGGATATGAACTTGCTCATGGGTTAGTGTGACTGTTATTTCAACACTGAACGTGACATAAAAACAAACAAACAAACAAACAAAAAAAACCCCGTTCATTGCACCTACTGCCTTTCTGAAAAATATGCTTAAAGTAGGATCCTGCTATGACAGTGCTGGTAGTAAAGCAATGGAGTGAAGATCATCGCTAGCCACTGAGATTACAACAACTTTACTGTTGCAGTTACATGAGAGTTACAGGAGCCAAATCTTCTGCTACAAGCCTGAAGTCTTTTGAAGGTACAGATACACATCTAAGCATAAACTTTGCCTCTGGAAGCTGCAGAGACAGGCTTCTGGGTAAGGTCTTCTGAGATTTCTGTGTGAAAATACAGCATAGATGGAGAAGTTACACAAAGGAATGTGGAGATTTTAGAAATACGATCAAGAAACAGTGAAATGAGATTCAGTCTGGAACAGTGGAAAACAAACAAACAAACAAACAAACAAACAGAAAACATCATCTAATGCCTCTGGAGAGAGGTGCTCAAAGAGGTAGTCTGAAACAGACATTCAGTAAATGGAAGATGTGATACTTAGGTTGCAATAATAGGGAAGGAAATCTGTGGAGTGACAATGAGCCATTTCCCTGGTATTAAAATACATGGAAAGGGAACAACAGAGAGTGTGAATATGCTTCTGGGGAGTCCTGCAAGGAAATATCACATCATGACCCAGGGAGGAAGCATAACTGTAGTGACACTCAGCCATGCTGGAATGATAATGACCTAAAGATGCTGTTGCAATGAAAAGTATGAAAATAAATGCTTGTTTTCATCCAAAAATGTTTGAAAAGCAGAAAGTGAGTGAGGGAGAAGTGCCTGATGAGACTATCAAAAAGCAAAAAAGGGGAATAATGATCACTTTCACAGTGCAGAAAACTGTCAATACTACAAAGAAAGGAAAATTATTAGAGATGGTCTAGGGGGGCTAAGCAGGAAAAAGAAGAAACTGAGCAGAGAAAAAAAAATAGGCTGAATTAAGTAATTAACAGTTTTTAATAGAGAAGTCTATTAGACTAAGAAATGTTCTCCTAAGAGACATGGCTGTAAGCTCTTTAGTGCAGGCACCGTAACTGCTTATATGTTTGCATTGCACCTAGCACAGTGGGGATTCCGATCCTTATTTGATCCTGTGGGTTCTACTGCAATAGAAATAACAAACAGTAATAATTATGTACCATGGTAAACCATAAGGGATACATACTGAGGCTGAATTTTCTTCTCAGTTACACTCTGCTGAGGTCAATGGGATAATCAGGATACAGGCTGGTGGTGTTGACAACACAATTTGCCCTGTTTCATCTGTAAAAATAAAATATATGTGGTTTCTGCTCCCAAATCTTATTTATTTGTTGCAGAGCTATGCAGGCTAGACACTTTTCAGCTGCATGAGAAAGAATGTTTTGTGCCTGAAGAACTCGTGTTGTAGGGCAGACTGGTAGATGGACAAAGCTAGGGACTGGAATGTCAACAGGTGTTTCTTCATAGCAACAAAATTTGCTAGAAGCCATAAAGTAGAAAGCTGTACCTTCAGCACTGAGCTCAAGGAGTGAAGTGCAGCCTTTCATCCCCCATGACTTACATTTTATGTAAGTTCCTTTCTAGTGTCTAATTCTTTCCCTGACAGACCGGAGTGAATTCTGAAAGAAGATAAATCATACCAATCCTGCAGACACAACGACATTGAAGAACATACAGACAAGATCCCATGGCAGTGCTGTAGCGTGGGAGCAGCAGATTGGGGGTACTTCTGTAGGTTGCTTTCAGATGACAGCCTTCACTGACAATAACATGGCACTTTGCTGTCCAAACGACTGGGAGGTTGCCTTGTTTTTTTCTCTGAGTGCTTACTGGACTCTATTATTATTATTATTATTATTTTAATGGCTGAAACCTAAGAAGAGCTGGGGCTTGTCAGAAAATTGAGCCATTGATGAGAAAGCAATTGATGACAGCAGTCCAATTCTAATAATTTCCTGTCTTGCTTTGCTGGTACTGAGGTATACTTTAGCAAAATGACTGAAATAAGTGATGCATTTTCAGTCAGCTTTATCCCTGACTCTTGTGCATCTCAGAAAGACCCAGCAGTGGGTTTGGCAGATAAAGTGGAAAGCAAGACAGGAACTACCATTATAAAATGCAAAAAGTCAATTTGAATGTCAACAGAAAAGGCAGGGGATTCAAGCTTAAAAGAGCTCCAGTTTGAGAAAATGAGGGCATTGCATTGTGTATCCCTGACTAACTGCTCATGTTTCAAGCTTTAGAAGAATGCCATATTTATATGCTTTTTCATTACACATTGATTTTCTTTATTTTAGACCACAGGATCCCCCAAGCTTCTTGCAGACACTAGAGAGGTTAGAAGCAAGTGCTGCCCAAAAACATGATGTTTGTAAACATCCACATATAATTACATTTAAAAAGTTTTCTCATGGATGGGACAAACTTTTCCTTGTCACTGTCTGGGGAGAAGGACCAGCTGTGGTATAGTATTAGAGAGTACTCTTCTAAAACTTTTATTGTCATATTGCTGTGCAAAAAGGAATAGAAAATTGTTATCTAATTTTTTGAGACTATAAAATCAGTGCATGGAGTGATGAAGTAACTTTCCTGGGTCAATAGAGCTATAGGACCCTGGTCACATTAGCCTTCACTGGTTTTGGCAAATCACTAAAATAAATAAATAAATAAATAAATAAATAAATAAATAAATAAATAAACAAGAAGTAGGGCTAAGCTTGATCACTAAAGCCTATAAAGTCATCTTTCTTCAACTCATTTAGCTCTATTAATGATGTGATGTTTTAGACATGTAGCACACAGTGAACTGTCTTGGAGAGGAAGAAAATGCATACAGTTCTTTGATTAAACACCCTGGTTTTACCATGAATGTTGAAACGAAGACCAAACAGACTGTCTTTATTCCTGACTGAGAGGTAATGATCTGGATCCTGGTTTTCTGAATCAGTTGGCACATGATGATAAATAAGTAGTTTATATGCTTTTTTGTCTCTGTTTACCTGTATGTCTGACAGTGACCCCTCTCATGAGGTGCTGCCAATCTGTAGCTTTCAAACTTTAATCTGTTTCCTGACAGCAGTCCTGTGTTTCCATCATTTCCCCTCACTGCCTGAGCAAAACTGACACGGTAGAGGTATGATTCATCCAAATTTGAAATGTCTGATTTAGGATGAGGTGAATCATGCTTGTATCTTTCCATTTACTATAAAGGGAGTCAAGGGTGACTAATCGAGACATAGATGTCTGTAGTGTAGACATTTAACATTAAGTGAGATGAATCCCACTTTCAGAGCAACCTCAAGTCTGACAGCCAGCTGGGTCCAGCATGTTTCTGGCTGCATGGCACTACATGAAAGTATATCCAAAGCTGTTTCAAGACCAAATAATCACCTTCTCATGGTGCACAGAGCCCAGGTTAACATGGAGGACACAAGCTGGCCCCATGCAGAACCAGCGTGTTTGCACAATTCACTTTAAATAAGTGTCTCTAGGGAGTTTGGTGCAGACAAGACCACAGTGACTTTGTACATTAAAGATGATTTATATGCTCAAGCATATCATTGTTCTTCCTGTGTATGAGTTGGATCCATGCAGTACTTCTTGAGATGTCTTCTTTCCATGTTTTTAAAGCAGCAGTGTGGCCCAATGCATTTCTAAAATAAAATGTATGTGCTGGCCACACTTGCCTCTTGAATCTGTGGAGAGAAGCAGTTTGTGGAAACCATCCTGAGTTTAGAGGTACTAATGTGCTTAATATGCACATATATATGTATATATATTTCTATCATTTCTATTAAGTCAAACCCTATTACTTGGATAATGAAAACCTGTCTTAATAGGTTAGATGGTCTTTTTCCATTATCACCTCACTGTGTTTGAAGTAAATAAAAGCCCATACCTGCAAAGCTTAATTTTCTTAGATGTTAAGCCACTAAAGTCTTTTGGAGATGTTTGGTCAGCCAATATATATCTTCTTTCCCAAACAGAGGCAAACAGAGGGCAAACAGTAATTTCAATAAAAAAATAACATTTAAATAAAATATTTTATTCCTATAGAAATTCAGTCTTGACCAAAAAAAAAATAATAATAATTTTTCACTGAAAGCAACATTTCAAATGAAAATATACACAGAATACATGTGTTGTTGTGCAGAGTTAAGTCTGAGCACACAGGAAGATAAATGATTGCTTTTGTAGTGTGAGGGAAAGAACTGAAAGACCAACAAGGGAGGCACAATAGTAATCAATGGAAGTGATGACTAAGCCAGTTTTATTTCTAGCAATAGAGGTAGAGAGGAAAAAAAAAAAAAAAGAAAAAGACATATTTAGGAGATATTAAACATGCAAAAATGACAAGATTTAGAGTCTGAATATGGAGTTCTTCCTTAAGAACAAACAGGCTTTTGAATTAAACCATCCATCAGAATAGTGTCTTCAAAAGGAAATGAAGCAAAAGCTGCTTCATATGCATCTTACCACTAACAAAATTATAGAACATTACAATCCAGGAAACAGATTGTTTGCTGACAGATCATTTATGAGGAGAGTTTCCAATAGCACTGACTATGGTCAAGGAAAACATTTAAACATATGCTTAAGTTCACCCATCCATCACAGAAACAGAAGTAAATAACCCTCAGTGTGACAGTAACTTAGTAGCTCCCAAGTTTAAATATATTTATTCTTGCCATCATGAAGTTGAAAGTTCTATTTATTATCCCTGACTTACAGGAGGGAGTTTAAACACAGTTAGAGAAAGTTTCTAATTCCCACTGACTTCAGCTCTTTGGAGGATCTGTGTCGGTAGATCTGTATGGTGCAATGACGCACAGTACAGAGAGACCTGAATCACTGCCAAGCCTGCTTGCAAACTGAGCTTATTAGCGTGGGCATAGCACCATACTAATGCCGCAGTGTTGCTTCCAGCCCTGCAGCAGAACTCCTGCATAGTGCGGTACTGTCTTTCCATGGTCACATCAGCTCAGAATAATGCTAGCTTGGAGAGCTCTGTGCTCCGTTAAGCAGTGTGGATTTAAATATCTTTGCATTGGTCATCCCTCAGTTCCCCAGCATATAGCAGGTCTGAATTCAGCTTTATGACTCTGGAACTGTTATCCTAATAGATAGACTATTTTTCTCTAAGGAGTTGGATAGTTCTTTTAGCTTATCTGTATATTTACTTAAAGATAAGCACTTTCTCAGGTGCTTCTCAGAACTGGGGCTGAAACCTTACTACAGATCAGGATTTCTGGGAAACAGGAAAAAAAATAGTTGCTGAATTTCTAGGGAAATTCACACACACACACATTTTATCTTCCTCTTTCTTTAAAACTTCTGAATAATTCTTTACAGAGTTTCTAGAAAACTTTTTAGTTTTTTATTTTTATTTTTTTTTTTAAAGTCAAACTTTACCTTTAAACCCTTAGTAATCAACAACTGACTTAAGCATTAATGAACTAACTTTTCCATTAGGTAACAGCTAATAAATTGCTGCAGTCTTATATTGTCTCTGTGCTCCAATGTCCTCATTTTCTCCAACTGCTAATTTAAAATGCTTTTCACTGTTGCAAAGAGCGCAGTTAACTGCTAAAGAACAATTTTATTGCCCTAAAACAGTAATATATTTGCATTCATTACTATGAGTCTTAAAACCTATTACTGATATAAAAGAGAGGATAACAACATGAAAGGTTTGAAGGGCAGTGGATAATAGTCTGAAAAGGACTTTGAAATGCCTGAAGTATCAGACATAAAATAGGAATGATAAACAAGTTCATTATTTGTTAGTGACGGTTATGCTGGA
This sequence comes from Heteronetta atricapilla, assembly GCA_011075105.1. NCBI lineage: Eukaryota > Metazoa > Chordata > Aves > Anseriformes > Anatidae > Heteronetta > Heteronetta atricapilla. Next base: position 5,211,855 of record CM021763.1, read on the forward strand.
GGGAATATTTTTTATATATATATTTTTTTTCCTTTTTAAAGTTTTATGGAGAATATATTTCAGTCCTAAGCTGGGCATAAATTAAACATGTTTTACCCAGCTGTTCAGTTAAGAAATAGCAAGAACTAATGAGCTGTATAGTGATAAAGCTATTAAGCCAATGTGAAAGGACTATATGGGGCAATCTATGACAAATAAATGAGAGAAAAGTCCCCTTTCTGTAGCCATTTCCTCCTGAACACATATATGGGTTGAGCTCAGCTCTACACTACCTTGAGGTATATGTGGAGACAATCCTATCTTGACTGTTTGGTGACCATAAAGGAAAAATATAGCTATAATGTGAAGGGACCTTAAAAATTTGACTTCCAAATCCTTCATTCTGACAGGTTTTAAAGCAGTTTTTCAGTGCCTGATTTTTTATATCCTCCTCTCTGAGGCTTTGTTTAAAGGCAGAGTTGCTTACCCTCTCCAGAAATAAGCCAGTAAAATTATTTGGCTTGTGGAGTGTCCTGGTTTCAGTTGGGACAGAGTTGTTTTTCCTCCTAATGGCTGGTGAAGTACTGTGTTTTGGATTGGGATGAGAAGAGTGCTGATAACATGCTGGTGTTTTAATTGCTGCAGAGCAGTGCTTACACTAAGCCAAGGACTTTTCAGCTCCTCGCTCTGTCCTGCCAGCGGGCAGGCTGGGGGGGGCAGCAAGAGCTGGGAGGGGACAGACCCAGGACAGCTGACCCAAACTGGCCAAAGGGCTATTCCATACCATCTGACGTCATGCTGAACAATATATAGGGGTGGCTAGCCAGGGTGGGGGGGCCGGCTGCTCGGGGTTGGGCTGGGCATCGGTCAGCGGGTGGTGAGCAATTGCATTGTGCATCACTTGTTTGTACATATTACTATTATTATTATTATTATTACTTTCTCTCTTAAATAAACTGTCTTTATCTCAACCCACAGGCTTCACTTTCCCGTTTCTCTCCCCCATCCCAGAGAGGGAGGGTGAGCGAACGGCTGTGTGGTGTTTAGCTGCCAGCCGGGTTAAACCACAACATCTTGTCTTCAAACCCATTTCTTTTGGAGTACCCTGGCACATACTGGTGGTTTTCAAAATTTGTGAAATCAGACATGGTCAGACAAAGATTCTTCACTTTCATTTAGAAATATTCTTCCTCAAGTATCAGCTGATTCAATTGTTTTAATACTCATGAAATTTAAAGTTTTCCACACAAAGGCCAGTCTTACACATACTTGAAAACTCAAGTCGTCATTGCTTTCTTTACTACTTCCAGTGTGAGTGGTTGAATTCTGCTCATTTTACTCTCGCTAGCAGTTCAGATCAAGAAGGTATCCAAGTTATTTCCTTAAACTATTACACTGCAATATTTCTCAAATTGTTACAGCTTCAAAATCAATAGCTCATCAAATCCTTACATATTCTTAGGTTTTTGGAACTATAAGCACTCAATAAACCTTAACTTCCTCCTGGGAAGAAGTTGAAAAGACAAGTTCAGCAGAGTGGCCCTTCTTGAAGGATGTTTGGTAGAGATGGGTAAAGGTCTTTTGATTGACTCATCTTGAGATTAAATACCAAGAGTTAAAACATTAGAAATCTAAATGGAATCAGGTACTTTAACAAGTGATTGCAAAGATGTACTTCATTTCTATTCACATCTCTGAATATGTAGAATAAATCCACATTTTAATGTCTTTTTTTTTTATTTTTTTTTTTTTTTATACTTTTTTTTTTTTTTTTTTTTTTAGTTTAGTTTTTCATCCAGATTGTTTGATTAATTCCTCAAATTTCCATGACAATTAATATAATGAGATTCAGTGTGCTTATCATTTTCAGGTACCACTGCCTCTTTATCATCATCATCTTTATCATCATCATCATCGTTATTATTATTATTGCAGTTGTCATTGTCATTAAAGCACACCCTTCTCTAAATAGAAGAGCTAACAGCATAAAAATTCTAATTATGGAAATTAAAATTATGGAAAAAAATAAATAAGTGCATATTTGGTGCCAGACCTAATTTTTTAGAATCTTTCTAACGCTGATTCTCCTGAAAAGAGAAAGAAAAAGAGGAGAATGTAGTAGTAGTAGTAGTAGTAGTAAAATAAATAGTAAAATAGTAAATAGTAAAATAAATAGTAAAATAAAATAAAAGTAGTAGAAAAATAAATAAATAAAATAAAATAAAATAAAATAAAATGTTGAGATTCCCAGATAATTTTTATTCAGCTAGTCCAGAGAAACTGTACTCATAAATTTGCACAATAATTTGGAGGCCTGAGAGGGAGTTTCAGCCAAACACAAGTGTTTCCAAAAATTATTGATAGGACAAAGGAAAGCTAATTAGATACAAAGAGAGTACAAACAGACCAACATGAAGTTTCCATAAATGTTCTTAAGAGTCTGCATCAGTAAAAAATTGTAGTCGCTAGCAGATTTGTATTTTCAGTTACAACATTAGTTTTTTTTATTATTATTTTCATTGAAAATTGGGTTTGTTATTAGATAAGGTGAAAAAAGGAGCAGCTGTAGATGACATGAATGTAACACTAAAGTAGTAGAGATGTTCTCAGGTAAGTCTTCAGCTGAGCTCTTTGTGAGTATCACTGTAATAATGGTCTCAATGTAATAATGACCAGGTTCACTCTATAACTCCTTCAAAATGACAAAATATAAGATTTAAATACCCTTAAGAAATCAGCCAGTTTCTGATTTCTTTCTGACAAGGTAACAGAGGCTAAAACATGTGGAATGTGGTCATGCTATACAGTTTGGTGGGACTGAGGTTAACGCAGTCATAGATAGATCTCTGAGTGTGCAAACAGTGATTCTTCATAAATCATTATGAAAAATAGACTGACTGTATCAGTTCATAAATTCAAGGCAAGTGTCTATTTCCATAAGACCCAAGCAGACAGTGTTAGAGATGCAAACATGCCACCACCACATGCAGTAGTTAATGTGCAAGCATTTTAACAAATTGAGCCACTTCACTGGCCTATTTATCAGTTCAAGCTATTTAGAAATGTTGCTACCATATGTTGTCCATTGAAATGAATGCTAAACACTGCATTTATAAATGGTAATTTATGACTCATAAACATCTCTGCTATTAGAGTCATTCTGCCACTGTGAATGGAATTGATAGCAGTTTCTGCACTTCATGTTTTGTTTTTTTTTTCACTTCCCTCATTTCAGGGACATTGTTGATATTAAAGCTTTAGTGCCTCATAGAGGATGTTATTTAAAAGGCTGCATGCATCAGTAAGAGGTTATTTTTGTGTGTTATCCACTCTGTAAATTGATTTTAGCTTCCAAGGTAACTTTTATGACTAAATATTCAAAGAAGACCTTTGGAATATGCAAAATGATCAAATAGATTTCAGTTACAATAAAACTGGCTTAAAATGAATAAGCAAACAAATAATACAAATAATACCACTGTATCCCCTCTCCCATTCCCACCTAAGGAAAGCCATTTTTATCTCTGTACAGAGAAGGTGAGCCTGAATTTATATCTTCTTAAACCTCTCTCATGCCAGAATGCAAATGCTCAAGCAGATTAGCCTAAACAGTTTTGCTTGCTTCTTAACTTTGGATTTAATTTTGGTCAAAATTCAAAATTCTTTACAGAATCTTTTAAATACCCTTCATAAAAACATTACCTAAGAGCTTACCTGTGAATGCTACTTGCTAAGGATATAAAGCTGCATAGTGGGTCTTGTTGAAAAGCCTGCATTTATCAGAAAAGATTACTTTCACTGTGTAGGCTGATTGCAAGTTCCAAGGTGACTTTTAGGACTAAATTTCTAGAGAGTGCCTTTAGAGTGACTTTTAAGATGGCATTCATCCTCAAGTTTGTACATCTAAAGTTACTTAATGAATAGTTTCATTAATATAGTTTCCTACCATACAAAAAACTTCATCCTGTCTATGAACATGACATGAATTGTTCTCAAGAGGGCACTAAGAAGGAGCTGTATGAGGTAATTTAAACCAGACATTTGATTTTCAAATAGCTCAGATTAGGAAGGTGGTCTTTCAACCTGGGCAAAAAGACCTTCATGTGTTTAGTGCATCTAAACAAGTACAAGCATCCAAAGACATCCAAGGATAGATTTGTTTCCAGAAAAGATGGTCTCAAAATATATAATCAGTTTTCAAATATGTCTGTGTGAACACAGATCCACAGCTGACTCCTCATTTTGAAAATTTCTCCACAATATATGGATGGTTTTAGTATGTGTTGCCTAATCAGAGGAAATATGTTTCATTGCAATGATGTCACTCATTAGTTTTGTAAGATCCTTGATGTAGACACACCACATGTCACTGATGAAAACTGTTCTCTTTTAGTTCTGATAGATAGATTCTGTACAGCCCCCATTCCCTATGGTATGTTGCCTTTGACTGAGCAATATGAGTGCAAGGAATTACACTCAGAAGTGTTTTGGGGGATTACTTATAAAACATTTCTAAAGAGCTACACATGTAAACCCTCATTTCTTTTTTAGCTGGCTACTGGCAGGGTGATCTACTATGGATAACAATAGATTTGACCTTTTAGGTATTTTTTCAAATGTGACTTTTGTGACTATAGGCAACTCATTTGGTCCATTATATTTCATTCAGCTGAAAACAGAAAACCATGTGTACTTATCTCAGAGATGCTGTGTAAAAAACATCTTTTCCAGAGTGAGACATACTGAAATGCTATGATTGTGATGGTCAAGGAAAGAGATGGACAGAAAATTGTTAATCATAAAATTATCAGAAATTTTAAATCAAATACTCCACAAGAACTTAGTTCTCAGTTTAGTATTTCAGTAGCATCTCAAAATCATCTAGCTTGGCATCTTGAAAGCACTTAAAGTGTCTAAAATGGTCCCTTCAAGTAATCTCTATTATGCAATAAATAAATAAATAAATATAATAAAATAAATACAATACAATAAAATAATATAATAAAGTAAAATAAATAATATATGAGACCTGATTTTAGGGGCTGTAGTTATACAGGATGTTGAAGATGTTGAAAAACAGTTTTCATTAAAAACAGGATGTGTGGAACAGGTAAGGCAAAAGGCAGATATTAAGGGGATATATTATTAGTGGCAATAATACTAAGAAGTCATATAACAACATTTAAAAGGAAATGTCATAAAAGTATCTTCTACAAGCATTAACTAGACATAGAAATTAGATCTCCTCTGCAAACAACAAAACATTTTATCAGTGGAACACCAATAATTTAAATGACTCCCTCAATACATTGACTTTGGTACAACAAAATCCAGAGCGCAAGAGGCAAAGCAAGAGCTCCTTGTCACCGATTTTTAACAAGCATTTTGGGACATTGTATGCTATGCTTCTGGCTTATAGTGTGAGCGTTATGGCTTTCACAAATGACATGGAGTTTTGTGAGGTCAGGAGATGAGCAATAGTGTTGAAGGAAATAGAATTGGTATCATGCAGTTATATTTCCTCTTTCTAAATCTAAGTGTTGTTAATTTTCAGTGGAAATGGCAGTTTGGGGATGGTT
>CM021763.1:5217512-5232162 GCA_011075105.1 Heteronetta atricapilla
GATTCTTCAGAATTCTTTCAGAATTCTTAAACTGAAATAAATAAATAAATAAATAAATAAATAAAACAAAAGTTATGATTCTCCCACAGAAATGTTTCCTTTAGAGTCTGTTTTATTTTATTTTATTTTATTTTATTTTATTTTATTTTTAATTCAAAACAACATCTGCTTGTTTGTTTGTCTTAATGCTTATTAAATGCCAAAACAATTCATCTATTTATTTCATAAAGGGTAAATTAAATCCAGGCTTGAATGTTTGACTTTCAGAAGTGCAGGTCACTTACTGGTCTGTCTAAAGTAAAAACCATGTTCATGCACTCAACACCTCTGACTTATGAAAACGTTACTTAGAAATGTTTGCTTTTGTTTTAATAAATTACAATAGTTGCACTACAATATTTGCATCCACAGATAAAAAAAAAAAATAATAGTACCTTTTAAAGAAGCAATTAGAAGTTTGTTCTCCTATGTATTACTAAATTCAAGTATCAATCCTTTAGAGGCAGTTTGATTTTCATTCAAAATCAATAAAAATTAAACAGATGGCAAGTGTTAAATAATATTTTCTGGCAAAATAATTGCTTTTCAGCTGAACAGAAAAAATTGAGACCTTATTTATACTACTTCTAACTTGGATCTGGTCTTAGAGACCTTCTGTGCTGCAACTGCTTTCTTCTGAGGTCCTTTCCAATTCTGAACTACTCAGGTGTGAGGAGAAAAGTACATTATTTTACTACAGAAATAGGGTAAAATGCTGAAGGATAATAATTGTAATGTGATTTGTGATTTTTTTTTAATTATTATTCTTCTGAATTTTTATGTTCATTTTTCCAGTGACAATGTCATATTTCATTACATTCATTCACATTAGAATTATTATATATACATACATATATATGTATGTATATAACATAAATACAGGGAATAAATGAAAGAATTAACAATTGGATTTTCGAAGTGAACTTTTTTTTCCTTCTGACCAGAGTGTCAAAGGAGTGAATGTACCCTGTGATTTATTTGATCTGTTATCAATGTCCAGAAAGGATGAGATAAACTGCACCTAGCCTGTCTGTTCCTAAATCAAACCCAAATCAGCCTAAGCTGATTAATACAATCATATAGGTCTGGAGTGTAATTTTACTTATATATATATATATATATCAACATATATATATACACATTTGTATATATATATTCATATATATATATATGAATATATATATATATTTGTATATATGTATATATATATATATTTATCAGCTTAATAAATTGAAATAAATAAATAAATAAATAAATATTTCACATCCCCATTGTTTCTCATGCTAGGCATAAGTAAGCACTTAAGGGAAGATGGAAAAAAGAAAAACATCCTATTTTATAATATAAAAATGGATAAAATCTGAATCTGATCCTATAAAGGAAGGAATAAGTAAACAAATAATGATAATAAGAAAGAAATACAAAAGAAAATGCCATGTCTAGAATATATTATTGATAAGTTTTCCTTAAAATAATGTTTCTAAAAAAAAAAAAAAAATCTATCTGATTTAAAGGTGAGGATAAAAAAAAGAACAGCTATTTTAAAAAGCCCTTCCACTAGACTGAACCTGGAAAAGGTGCAGTCTACTCAGAAAAGAAAGATCCTACTCAAGCCTGTAGTATAAGTTTCCAGAATGTTATTGCCAGCTCCACGGGAAATCTCTGTGGTGCTGACAACTGTAAGGTATCCATGTAAGCTTCTAAATATGGATTTATAAATTTAATTGCAGTGATTTTTTCTTTGTTTTTATTCTATTTTGTTTTGGAGTGTGTGTTTTTGTTTATTTATTTTAAAATATTAGTATGATTCTGATATAGACTTGAATTTGTTTCTACAACCAACAGAATAAAATCCTTTTTTCTTATCATTTGTGTTAACAGCTGTTTAAACAGTGATCTCTAAATATTTTCTGCTATCAATGTTAATTTCCCAATACAATTGTTCACTATAATAATTTTATTAAATGCAAATAAACCATGACAGGCAGAAAATAAAAGAAAGCATGTTGATATAACTTTTCAAATTAATATCAAGTGAATATGGTTGTCTGAATTTGAAAATATCAATTTTCAAAGCTGAAGCTCTGTTTCAAGATCACATCAAATATTGAAAATATGAAGACAAATGTCTGCTCTATATCAGCTCAATTTGTCTTTGAGGTAAACGCTGTCCTTCCAGAAGTTTATTTCATTCATTCTGAAACATCTTTTTACTAGTCATAAGAAAAGTAATTCCAGTCCATCTGGTCATTACGACTAACACCATTAACAATGACTAGAAGTCAGTTGACATGGGAAGAGCTATAACACTAAGAAAGCCCCTGCTGAGACTTTCAACACACCAAACTCTAAGAAATTTCAATGCCTGGAATTGCCAAGCTAGTTATTTATATTTCATAATCTTTTTATATATATATATATATATATTTAAAAAAAATATATTTTAATAAAAAATATAAAAAATATATATATTTCCCCAATAATTCTGGGGACACAGGTCTCTCCTTTATCTGACATCAGTTTCTAGTACCATCAACATGCCATAGCAAAGAGGTCATGCATCTTAACTTCAGGTTGTACAAAGATTAAATATCTCTTGTTTCTTTGAAATTTTCCCTCTGCCAGCCTCCTTTGATGATCCTACTTATTCCTTTTGAAGACAGTTGTAGTCTTTCGCCACTCTTGTTCTCCATACTACTCACAGCTATGTAGACCTCTATGCTAGTCCCCTCGGATTCCTCTTTACAGGAAAAAAAAAAAAAAAAAAAAAAAAAAAATCATGGATTTCTCAGTGACTCTATACAAGAAACACATTCTCCACCTTCTATGGCTGGCCACTGTTCTCTGACTGTCCTTGGTAGAGATACTAAGAGTAATCAGATTTTGGGGCACAGAGGAAATGATACTAATCCAGCACAGCAGTTCCCAGGGGTCTTGCTAGTCTAGTCAAGCCCTGCCAGCTCATTCCTGACAGCTGAGAGGATTTTCATCACAGATGTTTTTAGTTTGGGGATTGTTATTACACCCAGTGGAAAACCATTTCACAGACAAATATGCTTCTTCATTAGAACTTTCTCCTCCAAAGTCCTTTAATTTAATTTGCTTCTCTTCAATAAGAAACACTCAAAAAAGAAAAAAAGGGAACAAAGCATGTAAAGCAAGATAGGAATTTCCTTCTTAGTTGAATTTCCTTCTTAGTTATAGCCTAGTCTCTCCGTCACTGGGAGAATGAGAGGCAGAACTGTTTCTTTCCACACAAACGCGTGCACTCTTTCCTGGAGTTTGAGGACAGATCTAGCAATCATAATTGTTTCCTCAGAGTGTTTTTTTTTTTTTTTTTTTTTTCCTAGCTTGGCTAAAGAGAAGTGGCTACATATCAACCACAGTAAGTATTGGTACTCTTGTTATGACTTTGAAATTTGACTGCCATGTACAACAGACACTTCTTTCAGAGGTTTAATGTGTTAAATACACTGATGATATTATGAGCTTGTATAATGGCAGATGGTTAAATAGCATATCAAACAATGTAGAAATAAAATAGTAATTAGTTTTGGTTTTGAGAGGCTCAGCAATGCACAGCAATGGAAATAGTCCAAAAGGCCACTGTTAAATCCTGGGATTTAGGCATAAGATAGAACGATTTGTGTGTGTGTAGTTGCAATATCCATATGCACTTTTAGGGCACAAATCATAGATTCAGGTAAGCTGAAAGGGACTTCTGGAGGTCTCTAGTCTGACCTACCTCTTAAAGCACATTCAGTTAGATGAGGTTCCTTAGTGCATTGTCCAGTACAGCTTAGACTGTCTCCAGCAGTAGAGATATCTCTATTTTTTAGTCTTGCAACTCTAAGCAGCCTTTACAGTGCTTGTCTGCACACATCACCATACAGATTTATCTGTGTACCTAATTTCCCACCTTCCAACCTGCAAGTCTGACTCATTTTTTTAACATTTTCTCAACATGTAGTTGCAGAAAGCAGTAAGATATATTATAGTCTTTCCTTAAAGCTAAATGAACCCAATTTCACATTCTCTTTTTCGCATCTCCCAAAGTATCTGCTGATTACACAGCCCAGAATGCAGCTGGCCATCTTTGCCATGCAGGCAAGCTGCTGTCTCCCTTTCAACCTCTTGTCCACAAGAACTCCCAAATATTTTTTCTGAAAAGCTGCTTTTTATTCAGTCACCCATCCATCCTGACAACTAAATATATTGAGACAGATTGCTGCTACAAGCAGTTATTTTTCTTCATAAACTGTAGAGGGAATCTAGAGTGACTAGCTCATGTGTAGCTACATACAATTAAGATGTTAAACTTAGATAAGAGGTATGAGCTTGTACCTACAGAGTCTTCCATATTCCTGCACTTAGTTAACAAAGGGTTAGATGCTCTGAAGGAGATGTTAATGTTGTTATCTTAGAAATATGGAGAGGTACTGTAGAGGGATGTAGATGAGCAAGAAGAGATAGAAAGCATCAGAAAAGATTTTACTCCTTCTTGAGATCTTAATTAGATTTACATCTGGACAATAAAGTGCTTCATAGAATCATAGAATATCCCGAGTTGGAAGGGACCCATAAGGATCATCAAGTCCAACTCCTGGTACCACACAGGTCTACCCAAAAGAACCTAGGAACTTAATACAGAACTAAGATTCTAAAAAGAATAGATAATACTGCTTGTTCTTTGACTGTTTCCTGTGTTGCTTGGGGAAAAAAAAAAAAAAAAAAAAAAAAAAAACACTCCTAGAATACACAAAAGTAGATACAAAAGAAGATAATAAATTAGGGCCAAATAGTGAAAAAATATTTTTATTTTATTTTAACTTCAATTACCCCTCCGTATTTTCCTCAATCTAACTCAAACATTTATTTATTTATTTGTTTTTCCCAGCTTCTGGCTCAGAACCAAAGAGGACTGCATTGAGGAAGGACAGCCCACTTCCTATTGAAAACAGCTGGTTTAAGGACTGTCAGACAATTTGCCATCATAAATGTCTACCCTACCCTTTTTTGAAGTTTATTTTTTTCATTCAAAATTACTCTTTAATTTCATAATGTTATAGTGATAATGACAGAACAATAAACTTTTTAAATATTCAGCAGGTTCTTACCTAGCAAAAAATAGCTTACACATCAGTTAAAGTGATAGGCATATATTTTCAATGAAAGATTTTTCCTCCATCTGTTCAGATGGAGCATTTTCCAGTAATAATCTATCTTCGTGTTTGTTTTTTTGGAAAATGCTCCAAAAAAAAAAAAAAAAGATATTAAAAAAAAAATGCAGTATCACTTTGTGACATACTTAGCTGGGGAACAGATGACTCTACTTAACACAAGAAAAGAGCTATGTGAGATGTGTCAGTTTAGCAATATAGTGGTCACTTCTTTGGTTTAGATTAATGCATTTCTTCTTGCTTCTCCATGTAGAACAAGATCAGAAGATATAGAACTTACCCCCTCTTCATGATGAAACAAAAGACCATGGTAACTATTACATGGATTTGCTGGTGCAGGGTGAATAATGGAAACAAATTCTTGAAGTATACATCATTGACATAGATTTCTTTCTACCAAATACTCTAGAACCAGTCCTGTAATCCGAGGCGCAGAACAGGCAATCCCATCTAGGGTAATGTGGGCAGTTCAGGTGTTCTGTTTCCTGTATGCACCAGTAAACATAAGAGGATCTTGCCAGGAACCCAGCTGGAGGGGCTTCATGATTTAATGGACAACTTGTTATTTGGCTTGGGGTACAAGGTAGTACCCAGGAAATGACAGGAAATCTGAGCAATGGACAATGGTACAAGTCCAAGAACTACAAATAAACTAAACTCCTGATCCCTCAGTTTGGATCTGGAATTTGTGATCTCTTTCTCTAACAAAAGCATTTGAAAGATTAGTATTCAAAATTAAGCTAGTTATTTCCTTCTATAATTCATTTAGAAAAACAATTCCAGAGAATCCCAGACATGAAAGATGGATCAAGTGTGCCTTCTGGCATATAACTTTTAGTGTCTTCAGTCAGATAAAATGGATCCAGCCCAGAAAATAACTCTAATCAAAAATGTCAAGTGAGTACCTAACAAATTAATACATAGTGTCCAAAATTTTGTTTTTTTCCTTGGCCTGCATGACCACTTTCATCAATGCTTTTGGTCTGGATTTGCTTAGACTCTGAGAGGTAACAGTTTTGTAAGGGACATGTTTCTTTTGTTGCAGGTCAAAGATTATTTGCTGCTTAAAGAGTTGAACTGACTGAATGATTTGATCATCAAAACCTACCCAAGATGGAATTAGTTACTCTCTATTCAGAAAATCAGTAGTAATCTAATCCTTTAGAATTTGCTATCTTGTGGAGATCTGGATCTCACACACCTGTAGAATGTAAACTCATACTCAGAGTACTTCACACACATTTTAAGTCACCCATGAGAAATAGGTAAGGTCCAAACCTTGCAGGGTTATAGTAGCAGGTGCTTAGTGAAAGTGCAACTTAATTAAGCTCAATAAGAACTAGGCATGGTAACAGAGTACCCTTCCACACCTCAGCTAGCCCACCTGGGGCTGGTGAATGTACAATCATGTGAGACCGTGTTTCATTTTGTGCCTCTAGGAACCTGATCTGCCATGACGCATTCCTGATGATGCTTCTGGTTGTCTATATTTATCTCTTAGCATCTACTTTCTTTTGAAAGTTTGGTCCTAATTTCTGGTCTATGTCATGGTTACTAACTCAAAATAAATACCTGAGTCTCAAATCCCTGTTGCTTCCATCAACCTTCCAGGATTTTATTTTATTTTTTACCTGTGTTGCCTAATGTATTTGTGAAAGAGGTTCCAAAACTACTCTAACTTCTCTTTTCAGTTCAGTGCATTCTTGGCTGTTCTTTCAACCTCTATAATTAGCCTCCTTAAACATCTCTTTATCTTTCAGCCACGTCTCATACTTTTTAGTTTCCCACCCCTCCCAGTGAAACCCGCACCATCCAGCTATACTGAAGACCTCAAAGCTGAAAGCATAGCTTTAATTTCACTTTTCATTGCTTCCCTTTTATAATAATAAACCACCCACAAACACAGGCAAATTTTTGACTTGATTTAAAGCCAGCTCTCTGATGTGTCTCCAGCTTTGCCTTCTGACTTTGTGCAGATGTAAATTATTCAGTGAGGGGTGTTGTAGACATGCCTCCTTCATTAACGTCAATGGGACTTGGGAGGCTAAAGGAAAATCTACCCTCCCCACAGGCATCTCATGTTGGAAATTTACACTTTATGGCTGTCTAGTAAAACAATATATCACCATACTCTTCATAACTCTTATTCATTCATTCATTCTCCAGAAGGAAAAGACAAAAAAAAAAAAAAAAAAAAAAAAAAGAGATCTGGCATTCTTTACATTATACAGATCCTCTACCACAATAAAAATATAAAAATTAAATAATAATAATAATAAAATATGCTTCTGGTAGTGTTTACCACTTAGTACTGTCAAAATGTGAAAGGCAAAGAAGTGCCCCAAAGTGGGTGTCATTTGTGATGCTGTAATTAATCACACATAATTGCTTACTGTGTAGTACCTACTAAGTGATTTTGTAAAACATGGTTAGACCACAGATATGATCCAGTTGGTGCTTGGTACCCTTTCCTAGATTTCTGTGCTGAATGGATTGTCTAGTTAAAACACTGTCAGTGCTACACCAGTTAATCATGTGATCCATACCAACACACTATTTGGCCCATGGGCAGTATAGTATCATCATTGTTGCAAAGCACAGAATAATAAGGCAGAGACATATACTAACAGTTTGGGACAACCAGATTCATCTGATTCATTTTAATGAACAACTAGGCCAGAAAAGCAAGCCCAACCATCTGTGCTGCAAAGACACTGAATGCTGGAATTTTTTTCCCCTCATCGTCATATTGCTATCTCAGCACATGTGCTAACTTCAAACCTTTCCCATAACACATGTGCTTCAATTGCAATCATTTGGATGCAATTTGGTTTATGCTTCCATTTCCCCCCTGTTGATATGAGTGAGGTGGTTGTTGTTGCCGTTGGAAATGCTTTGACATCTCTGTCTCAATTTCTTAATGTTCAGTGTGACCTTGTCCAATCAAATATAACAGGTACTGGCACACACACTCCTGACTCGATTTGAATATATGCACAATTATGTACTAGTCGTTTGTGATTTGTAATAGACAGTGCTTAAAAAATATGCATCTAGCTTCCTAATGAAGTAAACAAACAGGCAGTGTCCCGTTGCAGAATTTGAAGGTGCAGGAAAAGGCATCTTACATGTTCTTTCATTGAATATTAAACTACTAAACTTGGCGTAGTGCCATGTGACCCACAAGTAAATACAGATAAATAAAAAAGATCCCAGTCATATAAAGAAACCAACAGCAGTGTGAGTCAGCAGCTCTTTCAGTCATTTTTGCCTGGATTTATTTACCCAAATTTATGCCCTCAATTTATGTTTCCAGTCTTCCCTGGTTTCCTTCGCTGCCATGAAGAGGGATGGAAATGTCTCTTCTGCATTGCCAGGATGATGAGCACCATTCAAGATCTTACTCAGCCTCTGTAAACGTTACTTGCTCTGCATATAAGAGAAGTGTGGGGAGGAACAGGCTCCCAATCTAGCCATCATTTAATGCCTTTGTTTCTGCAGCTTGTGTTCAGAATAATTAAAGTCTAATCACAAATATAATCACAAATGTACAACATCAAAGGGAAACCCATAGAGACTTTTCTCTCCTTAACAGTGTTGATGGAGCAACCTGTGGAGCCAGATCCACCTTGGTCAGTGAGACTCAGTGAGACTTCTATCGAATGGAAACCTTTACTAATGAAACTTCCCCTATTTGGGTGTGTAAAAGAATACTTGTACATGGCTTTTCTCTGGTCTGAGAGGATACTTCATCTCAATTGGCATTAATTTGGGTATGTCTCCATTTACTCTAGGCAGACATAACCCTACTATTAAAAATACTATTGGGTTAAAATGAGGCACATGAAATAATGCTGGACGCACTGAGTCATGCTAATTGCAATAGCTCTGTTTCCCTTTGATGAGCCAGAGGCATGTGGAAGCTGATATCTCTGCCATAAACAAATAAGGATGTGCCACAGGGTGAAAACATATTACAGGTGTTAAATGGGTGGGCTCGGTGAGTATAAAGCACTGTCAACAGTCGAATAATTTTACTGGATTACTTGGGGAGAGAGGAGAGGGAGAAGAAAAGGAAAAAAAAAGTTAAAAATGTGGTCATGGTTAAAAAAAAAAAAAAAAATGGGTGAAATGATGCTCCTCCTTTGGTGAGAGGAATAGTCTAATAGTCACATGGATATGGGAGTTCTGTGTGAGAAGTTACAGGGAACATCCATCATGTATTACATGTTTCCAGAAGCCTCTCCACATTCATTCGGACATGAGTATTTGTGCTTACTTACTAACCTAACTGCATCAGTCCTTATTAAAGCAGAGCATTTGTTGAACACCAGTTTTAGTGTTGCATGCTTTCTGCAGAGGAAACTTTTTCTTCATTTCTTTAAATTCTTTTAGTCTGATCTCCCTGGGATTGTAGCTGATGAGTAATTGCTGCTTGATTTTGTTTTACAAAAAAGCTTTCTTAAAATGTTTCTGGTTTGTAGATTTTAGGGTTTAAAGAGACTAAAGCAACTTTGTAATTTGTTCTCCTCTATGTCATCAGCAGAAAAAATCTGTATATATATGCTGTCATGTGACATCTCAAGTGAAATCTCAGGGATGAACTCTCCACCAACTGCTCCAAAAAAAAAAAAAAAGACATATATGGATCAGCTGAAAAAGACAAGTCTGTATAAAAAAAAAAATAAGAATTCTCAGAGAAATCCACAGATTTATAGAATCATAGAATTGTCTGAGTTGAAAAGGATCTTAAAGACCATCTAGTTTCAATCCCTCTGCTCTGGGCAGGGTTGCCAACCACTAGAGCAGGCTGCCCAGAACCACATCCAGCTTGGCTTTGAATGCCTCCAGTGATGGGGCATCCACAACCTCTCTTGGCAACCTGTTCCAGTGCCTCACCATACTCTGAGTGAAAAACTTCTAATTTCTAAACTAAATCTAATGTCTTAGTTTTAAACCATTCCCACTTGTCCTATCACTACCAACACATGTAAACATGTGTTTCCCCTCCTGTTTATACACTTCCTTCAAGTACTGGAAGGCCACAATAAAGTCTCCCCAGAGCCTTCTCTTCTCCAAGCTAAGTAAGACCATTTCCCTCAACCTTTCTTCATAGGAGAGGTTCTCCAGCTCTCTGATCATCTTAACAGCCCTCCTCTGGACCCATTCCAAGAGCTCCACAACCTTCTTGTACTGGGGCCTCAGGCCTGCATGCAGTATTCCAGGTGGGGTCTCACAAGAGCAAACTAGAGGAGAACCATCACCTCCCTCTGCCTTCTGGCCACCCCTTTTTCAATGCAGCCCAGGACACAGTTGGTCTTCCGGGCTGCAAGCACTCACTGCTGTCTCATATCCAGCTTCTCATCCAGCAGGACCCTTAAGTCCTTCTCTGCAGGGCTGCTCTTGAGTTCTTTTTCTCCCAATCTTTATAAATACCTGGGATTGCCCCAGCCCAAGTGCAACACCTTGCACTTGGCCTTCTTGAACCTCGTTAAGTTGTCGTGGCTCACTTCTTCAGCCTGCCCAGGTCCATCTGGATAGCATCCTTTCCTTCTACTGTATTGACTACACAGCTCAGCTTGGTGTCATCTGCAAACTTACTGAGGGTACACTCGATTCTGTCATCTATGTCCTTGAAAAACAGGTTAAAGAGCACTGGTCCTAAGACCAACTCTTGAGGAACACCACTTTTGACTGGCCTCCACCCAGACATAGAGCTGTTGACCACAACCCTTTGGCTGCAACCAGCCAACCAATTCTATATCTACCTAACAGTCTGTCCTTCAAATCCATACCTCTCCAATTTAGAGAGAAAAATGTGGTGAGAGACCATATTAAAGGCTTTGCTCAAGTCCAGGTAGATGATATCCATTGCCCTTCCTTTGTCCACCAATGCCATTACTCCATCACAGAAGGTTCCGCATCATAGAAATCCACAATATGTTGTTTTATAGACAGAGCTGGAGTACATTACTTCATCACTATTTCATCATACCTGAACACAGGTGTATAAAGCCATTTAAATTTCTTGGAGTGTGTAATACATCTATCTGCACCTGAGAGATGAAACCAAAAAGCCACTGAAGACCTGTTCCACTTCTGCAGAGTGACAGCTGGAGCTCAGGTAGGGTAACCCAGATACATAGATAAACAGAACTGTAGGGGTTGGAAGGGACCTCAAAAGATCATCAGGTCCAACCCCCCTGCAAATCAGGTTCCTCAGAGCAGCCTGCCATGGTAGGCATCCAGATGGGCCTTGAATATCTCCAGAGAAGGAGACTCCACAAGCCCTCTAAGCATCCTGTTCCAGTGCTCCATCTCCCTCACCATGAAGAAGTTCTTACGCATGTCGGTGTGGAACTTCCTGTGTTCTATCTTTTGCAACCATTTCCCTTTGTCCTATCCCCACAAGCCACTAAGAAGAGGTTGGCTACATCCTTCTGTCTCCCACCACTCAGATATTTATAGACAATGATAAGATATCCCTTCAGTCTCATCTTCTCCAGGCTGAACAGACCCAGGTCTCTCAGCCTGTCCTCATAGGAAAGATGCTCCAGGCCCCGTATCATCTTTGTGGCCCTCCACTGCACTCTTTCCAGGATATCCCTGTCTTCTGGAAGCCCAGAACTGGACACAGTACTCCAGGTGATGCCTGATCAGGGCAGCGTAGAGGGGGAGGATCACTTCCCTTGACCTGCTGGCCATGCTCCTTTTAATGCACGCCAGGATCCCATTAGCCCTCTTGGCCACCAGGGCACACTGCTGGCTCATGGTCAACCTGTCGTCCACAGAGTATGTGAAAGAAGATACCCAAGGTTAGGCACCATAATCATATTCAGAATTTCTGAGTTCTCCAATTCAGAATGTTATTTAATTTATATATATATATACAAAAAAGTACAAAAAGTGAAATAATAATTCATCACATCTGAGGCCACTGAAAAATTCCATTCTACCCAATAGAATTTTGAGGGTTCAGTAGACAAAATATTCCCACCTCTTCTTGTCTTATAAAATGAGACAAACCCAAACCTTTCAAATTATTCTTCCCTCCTCAAATATTTCCAGTTTACCCAAATATGAATATAATATAAATACATATGAATATATGAATATAATATAAATACATAACAGAAATTAACAACCAAAACCAAAACAAAACAATAACAACAACAACAAAACAGTTAAAGCTATCTGATTCTTCATGGATATAAAAAGAACTTAGATGAAAAAATGTGGTTAAATGTCTAATATTCAGCCAAATTAATTAAGGGGGAATGAAAAGCATCCTTGCAGGCAGGGCTGCCTTCTAGTTTTGTGTTGCTAGTTCTGAGGCAGGGTTTTCTGAAGGGCATATACTGTTCAGGAGAAGTGGGAAGGGTTAAGATTATTATTAATTTTATGGTCTGGGAGAGAATTACTTGACACCCTAAACACATTTTGATAAACTTATTACAAAGGTGACAAATTTATAGCAGAAGTATTCAGTTGTTTAACTGATTATGTGGCTGATAAAATTGATGAAAATACCCCAATACGGATTTATGTAGTTACAGTAGTATTAAAAGTTTATAACTACTTGCTAATTGGCATCAGTAATGAAAATTAATATAGCTACATGCATTTAAGTATTTCACCCAGTAATGAGGAAATGAACAGTGACATGAAATACTACTAATAATTAATACTACATATATTTTATTAGACAAATAGTATATCCAAGCCTTTGCCAAGAGAATGAAATACTATTATTCCTCTTGTGTGCAAAGTACAGTGGTACCAAGTCAGTGTTTTAGCTAGAGATGCTGAAAATAATACTTAATGATGCAGATACATCAAAAACAGATGCCATATCACAGAAAAAAGACAGCAACAATACTGAAACCAAGGCAGAAGTATCCAGTGCATCTCCTTTTGTGATGCTGTGCAAGTTAGATGGTATTTTTCTGTACTTCAAATTCACATCTGCAAATATAGATTGTAGCATTTTTCTCTTAGTGTATGATAAGAAAAATATCTATGCAGGAATGGGGGAGAAGCACTGGCAATATGGCTACAGAACTGCAAAGTCAAGAAACATCAAAAGATCTAGGGATTTCGTAGGTAGATCCTAAAACAGCAATAAAAGCCAGAATCATCTGATTGGTATCTGGGCACAGTACATCTTGGACCAAGAAGAGCATCCAACATGCTCAGTTGAGAACTAGCTTGCAAGAACCATGGAATACAAATATATATTCCAGGTCTCATCTTTTTCCAAATCTGCTCAAAGTCTTGGAGATGTTATCATGCATTAGAATTACAATCCTAAACACTCTGAAACTTACCTATTTTATTTATTTATTTATTTTTAAACAGAAATTTATTTATTTATTTATTTATTATTTTGCCCTAGAAACAATGAGGTGTTTTCTTGATATTCATGTGAGATTTTGATGATTAAACCAAGCTGTAAAAACTGAGTTACCTAACTAATCTCCTCTTTTTCCCAGAAATGGTTCAGGTGTAATCTCTATCTTCCTGCAAGATCCTGCTAATAGAGAGAATAAACATAAAATTTGTATCAGATGATCTTTGGATAAGATAAAAAGTCAAGGCTGAGAACTGGAACAAATACTACTTTCTAACTGGACATCCTAGGGCGTATAAACCCATTCAGCTTTCTTCCTCTTTGGGGCTGCGATTAATTACTTGTTTATTTCTTCCTGTGAAATTACAGAATCACAGAATAGTTTGGGTTGTAAAGGACCCTAAAAATCATATCTTTTCTACCACCCTGCCATGGGCAGGGACACCTTCTACTAGATCTGGTTGTGTAGAACCAACCTGGCTTTGAACACATCCAGGGATGTGTTCAATTAAAATGATTGTGAGTAGAAATACTTCTACCCTAATCTTATTTATAACATAGTGGATAGATTGCTTTCTGATTATAAGCTGAGGAGGGTAGGAGCAATTTTTGGTGCCCTGTTGAAGCTTTGTCATTTTGCACTTAAAATTTTAAGAATCTTCAGATGTAAGAAGGAAAAAGAGACTAAATTCCTGCAGGGTGAAATTGAACATAGCTTTCCTCATCCTGGAGGGCTGCTATTACCATGGAGTTACTGTTATAAAGACAGATTCTATCATTACTTTTTCAATCTTGTTCTCTGGAGGAAAGATAGATGAAAGACCTGCAGAATGTAACTTAGATACACTGTACGTACTCCTCTGAAATACAGTCATAAGAGGCAGGTTCTTTTATTTTGTTCTTGTTTACTTTGTTCTGAGCTGTGAATCCACTCACAGATTAAGTATTTTTTATCAATTTTGTCTCAGAGTGACGCGATGAGAGGTATTTTTTGTTAATTACTGTGGTGTGATCTTTCATGTAAATTCCACCAAATCTGTTCCTTTCCTTTCCTTTCCTTTCCTTTCCTTTCCTTTCCTTT
>CM021763.1:5262000-5274500 GCA_011075105.1 Heteronetta atricapilla
GAGCAGGCAGGAAGAGACACACACTGAAGCAAGCCAGACTCTTCCATTTGTCCAAGAAATAGTGCAGTGTCTCAATGCACTATTGCATTACGCATGAGCAATTTGATCTCCAATAGTTCTATGATTTCTTTTTTGCATGTTCATTTTCGATATTAAACTTTGGTAAAAGCCCTGCTATCAGCTAGTCACAGAAGCTGTCTTGATTTCTGACCAATGTACTAGAACTTGAGGAGCAGAATGAGCATGTGCATGTGTGTGTGAGTGAGAAAGAGGGCTCTTTTACTTGTTTTTAAGTTTCTAGCTTGGGTGTTATGAATTGCATCATTCATACACATTATGACCCTGAATCACCTGAATTTAACTATATGAACACCTGTGAATACCTTAGTGAGGTTACTAACCAACTATTCAGTTGCAATGTTTTATGAGGATTTCTTTGTTCTTGCTTATTAAGATCAAGAATTCCAGATTTGATCTCTTGTACTGGAAGTTTCATTGAAAACAATTTGCTACCAGGAAATAAATAAATAAATAAATAAATAAATGTTGGGCTTTGGCCAATAGATAGTTTAACAAAACACCCTTATAATTTTGCAGTAAACAGCTAGCTGGCCATATTGTTCAGTATGCACAGAGAAACACAGTTCCTTCAACAGTTAAAAAATATATTCCTATTTTGTTGTTGTTGTTTGTTTGTTTGTTTGTTTTATCCATATTTTCATTATAAGATTAGCCAGATCTATAAAAGAACAATTAAATCACCATGAAACATTTCAAGTTTTGATTCTATAAATTTATTTGTTGGATTCATAAATGATCATTATTTCTCTGTCTCCCTGTCTCCCTCCCTCCCCATATTTTTCTTTTCCCCTTTTGGGGTATTTTTTTTATTGGTTAGTGTTTTCTGTTTGTTTGTGTGTTTTGTTTGTTTGTTTGTTTGTTATTATTATTATTTTTTTGGTCTTTTTTGAGATCTGTGCAACCTTGGATGATGAGGCTGATATGTACCAAATTTTAGGACATGTAGCATGTATTTGTCTCTGAAGTCTGAGAGCATGTGAGTCATCATAATGGCTTTAGGTTGTAAGTCACTTCAATGCTGAAAACATTAAACCACAAAAACAAGTTACCCTTGTAATGGTTCATTTACCTTGGAGAAAAATATATAACTAGATGAAATCTCTTTTAATAACTAGGAAAGATTATCATGGACAATTCATTGCTTCGGCAGACACTTGCAAACTATCTCCTAGAAGATTATTAGGCCTACATCTTTATGAATAGCTATGTATATTTATTATTCTTTTATTTACAACCATGCTACAGTTCACTTTCTTAAGATTCAAGGCAGGAGGAGGGCCTGTGACCAAAAAGCTAGACATCTAACCATAGACAGACAGAGGAATAGAGGTTAGAGGAAAGAGAATAACAAAAGGTGATATAAAGTCAGATCAGTTCATGATTAACAACAAAATTAATAACTTTAAAATTATTTTCCCAGGAAATCAGCTTTTATCATTAATTTAACCTTGAAAATTTATTTGGTCTGCATGGTATCAATGATAGAATCATAGAATCATTCAGGTTGTAAGAAACCTCTTCCACTTCCCTGGGCAGTCCATTCCAATGCCACTGAACTCTTTCAGTAAAGAGGTGCTTGGAAGAAAAGCCCAATACCCACCCCACTATAACCTCCTAAATGACACCTCTGAGCCGACCACTTCAGAAGGCTTGTGTTATTGTGAAGCAAAGGGGATGTTGCCTGAAAATGGACCACTTTAGAGGCAATAAAGTAAGGAAAAACTCAGCTCTCTGAGGAATGAGGCATCTCAAGTGCAGATGTGGTTGACAGGTAAGAGAGGGAAACCTTGAATTCATCAGGAAGAGCATAGATAGGAATTTTAAACATCTAATTTGGGACTGGAGGTTTTGCTCCAAGAGACATGTATCTCAGTGGAGCACTGCAGAGCACTGCCACACAGAAACCTCTTTGGATAGATGTCATTTAACATCATTTACCAGCAAGTGCTGAAACAGAAGTGAATTTAGGTTTTCTTTTCTTAACAGAAAAGCTGAATCACAGAAATAGAAATACTTTGTTGTCTTGTCAACAGTAGATAAAATATAAGTTCAAATGCAAAGGGAAATATAGTAAATAAACTGCAATTTGCATTGTGTACTGTAAGATGAAAGCCAGTTTACCTGCCTAATAATCTCATAGCTGCCTAATAATCTCATTCTAAAAATCTATCATGAAAGACAAGTGACTATGGGCCTGAAACAAAAAAATATAACTTTTAAAGTTGCATTGGCAGCTTCAGCTACCCTCTTCAGGGACTGAGTTCATCCTGAATATCATGGTGATCTGTGCTATATCCACAACAAATATAATGCACATTATTAGGTAAAATGATAAAAAGTGACTGTTGATACTGGCAAGTATCATCTCTGTCCATCTGGATGGTCAATTTCTTGAGTGAATCATGCCAAAAATATGTCTGAGGGAAACCTGAAGGGATGTAACAACCTCATGATTCAATTCAGAGAGTGATAAGGCTTCGTTGAACAAGGCACAGGACATCTGTAGAGATAGGTGATCAAATGAAACATTTTTCAGAAGAAAGTATGAAAAGCAGAAAAAAAGACAATTTCACTAGGGAAGCAGACATTCATTGAAAGACTCAGTAATCAATCATTTCTGTCAACTAGATCATAATATCACAGAATGGTTGAGGTTGGAAGGGACCTCTGGAGGTTGCCCGGAGAGCTTACCTTACCAGCTCACCTTAGACATGATCTGGAGGAAATGCTGAGATTTCTGCAGCTGTATACAATGGAGAAATGTCAAAGATAAAGATCAGATCCTAAGCCTGGTAAGAATGGTAGTCTTATTGGAAGGAAGAGAGACAAAATGGAGAGATGAACACCATGGAAGATTTAGTAGCTTTTTTTTTTTTTTTTTTTTTTTTTGGCTTCGTGGTTAAAGCATTATGCTGGAGAGGCTGTATAGAGTGGCAATGGTAATTTTTGTTTATGTTTTTGTTTATGAATCATAGAAGGAAATCTCAGAAGGACTGCTGAAAAATGTGGAGACAAGAAAGACAAATTAGAGGAAAAACCCTACAGTTCTTCATCACAAAGGATGTACTTGGTGAATGTTACAAATTGCTCAGGAAAAGGATGCAACTGAAAAAGAAACAAAGCTACAAGGCAGAGCTCCTTATAGAAAAAGAGAATGAGGCTGTGTCCCTTATAATTCTGCAAAACAGTGAAGAATGAATTTCCATGTAATGCATGAAAAATTATAGCTACATGCTGCACCACAGAAACCCAGGAAAACTGGAAAACAACTTGATTTTCTATTTACTGAAGTAAAACGGTGAGCAAAGGTGATGATTAGAGAGAATTCTTGCTAACTTACATAATTGTAGAATGCCAGTGAATTAACCATTAACATTTTGCTTATCAAATAGAGAGAAAGAAATCTGTATAACTGAGAATGATACCAGCTTTCTCTAGAAAGGTTGAAGACACCTCCTTGTAGGCTGGGAAAAACTTTAAGAAATAAGCCATTGAAGAAATAAGACTTCATTCTCCAGCCTCTGAGTGGGGCCTAGAATGAAGGATGAACTACACAGTGAGCTTTACATGGAGGGCGAAGGCAGAAAGTGCAACTGTGGAGGTGGCACAGAGACCTTAGGAGTGGTATCTGGCTTTGTAAAAAGCCTCTTTCTACCTGGGATAAGTTGGGTGCAACACAGAATCTGCCTTATCTCATACTGCCTTGAATGAGGAGCATTTAATTTCCAAGAAAAAAATCAATTTTCAACAGCTATAGATCCTGTTAAATTAAGTTGAAATCCTGAGTCTTGATAAATATCACAGAGATTGATCACTTTTTTTTAAAAAAAATTTTTATTTATTTTTATTTTATTTTTCCTGAAAATAGATAATTATAATTGAAGTAAAACGTCATGTTTTAGTTATCCTATCTTTGGAACTGTTAATAGATCTGGTTAAATATCATTGATTCAATTCAGCTTCTTCACATGGAAAACAAAGAACCCATCATATATGGCAATGCTCTTGCATGCGTGTTCAGGCATGAATATATGCTCTCTCCAGAGTCAGAAGGTCAGTTCAGAATACTCAATTCCAAAATAATTTAAACAAGTTCAATGAAATAAATAAATAAATAATAATAATAATAATTAAATATTGTTTTCCAATATATATGTTATTCCTGTGTGTTATAAAAAGATCAAGGTTTTGGATGCGAGCTCTTGTATTGGACATGTTGTGTTGGACAATATAGTCAAGGAAAGTAGACCCTGGTGCCGTTGTGTTGATGCAGGCTGCAGGAATGACTTGCAGGGCCTGGTTTCAGCTCCCTGCTCTGTCCACGTTTCTCAAATCTGTGTTGGTGTACCTACACTCCGTGTTGGTGTATGTAACACTAATAGCTACAGGAAATGCTTCTGACCAGGTTGTTGCTGTTGATGTTTTATTTGTTTGTTTGTTTTCTTGTTTACAAAATCATAAAATCACATCAGTCTGACCTATAAATAATACAGCGTGGAATTTATGTCTGTCTTGTTACAAGGTGATCAGCTCCGGGGCAAATGCGTTCTGCAGTGGAGTGGGGGATCGATCCAGGCAGGGCTTTTTTTCAGCATTGAGGCCACTCAAAGCAGCCTAGGGAGCCCTCAGGACCTGGCAGCCCTCATGAAGGAGGCTGATGAGGTGTAGGCGGAGCCAGCAGAGCCCCCTTCTCTGACATTCAAAAGCAGCCCCTAGGGAGTGTGGCGATCAGGAGTGCGGTGACCAGGATGGGCAAACAGAAGGGTGTGGTGCGGCAGTTTACATGGCAGTTCATGCAGGTAGGGCTCCTCACCACTCTTTTGCAGCAGTCTTTCCCATCAGTACTTGTAACCTGCTCACGAAGAGCCTGGCCATGCTATCAACCAGGCAGAAAAACATGGCCTATGCATCATTTGCGGCCTTTCCAGCCACAGTCACTGATGTGTCTACTCGGAGGGCTTGGGGAAACACATCACTGTCCAGGTCTTGGGCTGCGGGGTGTGCCTGACTCTTCTGTCAGTATCTGAGAGCAGCAGCGAGGGGTATGCCTGTGGGAGTTGTGCCCAGCTTGAAGAGCTGCTCAACCAGATAGCGGAGCTTCGGGAGGAGGTGAGCAGGCTCAGGAGCATAAGGGAGTCAGAGAGGGAAATTGACCGGTGGAGGTGTACTCTGCCCTTTCTGAGACAGACTCATGAGCCTGCCACAGCACAAGTGTCTTCTGCTACACAGAAGACAAAAGTTCCCTCATCCCACCAGGCAGTAGGAGGGGACTTAGGCCAAGGCGGGAAATGGAGGCAGGTTCCTGCTTGGGGTGGTAGGCGAGCCCTGTCCTTGCCCACCTCACCTTCCCATCTACCCTTATATAACATGTATGAGACTCTAGAACATGACAGTCAGAATAACGATGTAGACAAATGCCCATCCCAATTGGAGAGGGTGCCTAAGGCAAGGCAACATACCCCTGACATTGCTACATCTTCTGTCAAGATAGAAAGAAGGGTTATTGTCATGGGGGACTCCCTTCTGAAAGGGACAGAGAGCCTGATATGCTGACCGGACCCAACCCACAGGGAAGTCTGTT
This sequence comes from Heteronetta atricapilla, assembly GCA_011075105.1. Taxonomy (NCBI): domain Eukaryota; kingdom Metazoa; phylum Chordata; class Aves; order Anseriformes; family Anatidae; genus Heteronetta; species Heteronetta atricapilla. The sequence continues at coordinate 5,267,663 of CM021763.1, forward strand.
GCCTCCCTGGGGCTCAGGTGAGAGACTTTGCTAAGAAAATCATGCACCTGGTACAGCCCACTGACTACTGTACGCTACAGGTCTTTCAGGCTGGTAATGACGAGGTTGAAAGGAGAAGTCTGAGAGCAATCAAAAGGGACTTTAGGGCTTTAGGGTGACTAGTTAAAGGTTCAGGGACACAGGTTGTGTTTGCCTCTGTCCTTCCAATAGGGGGGATCGATGCTGACAAGCAGACTCGTCACATTAATATCTGCTTTTGGGACTGGTACAACTGGCAGAACTTTGGTTTTTTTGATCACGTGAAGGTTTATGTGACACCAGGCCTGCTGGCACCAGATCAGATGCGCCTCTCTCTGAGAGGGATACAGATTTTTGCTCAAGAGTTGGCAGGGCTGATAGATAGGGCTTCAAACTAGAGTCAAAGGGGGAAGGGCATAATACCAGGCATGCCAGTGAAGACCTAAGGGGTGGTGCGCTAGAATCAGAGGGACCGTGTGCTAGCAAGGTCCTTTGGTCTGTTCCATTGGTGCTGTATGTAGGGAGGTGCATTTGAAGTGCTTCTACACAAACACATGCAGTATGAGGAATAAAATGGATGAGCTAGAAGTCTTGGCCCAGTCCCACAGCATAAGTAAAACCTGGTGGGATGAGGCCTGTGGCTGGTGTGCTGCAATAGATGGTTACAGGTTCTCCAGGAGGGACTGGCAGGTTGGGTAAAGTGGTTGGGCAGTGGCGATGTATGTGAAGCAGGGTCTAGACTGTGTGGAACTTCAAGCTGGCTATGGCAAAGTTGAGAACCTCTCTGGGTAAGGATTAAGGGGTGAACAAATAAATGGAATGTCATTGTGGGAGTCTTATTACAGACCACCTGGCTAGGACAACAATGACAGTGAATTATTTGTGGAACTATCACCACATGGCTGATGTGAGCAAGTCCATGAGGTTCATAAACCACCTAGATGATCACTTCTTGGTGCAGGTGCTAAGGGAGCCAACTAGGAAAGGTGCCCTCCTAGATCTGTTGCTGGAGAACAGAGAGGGTCTTGTGGGGGACGTGGCAATTGGTGGCTGTCTTGGTCATAGTGACCGTTAGTTGTTGAGTTTTAAATTTATGGCAACAGAAGGAAAACTGCCACCAAAACTTCAGCCCTGGATATGGGGAAAGCAGACTTCAGGCTGCTCAGGGAACTAGTCAGCAAGGTCCTGTGGGAAACTGCTTTTGAAGGCATTGGTGTCCATCAGTGCTGGTCAGTCTTTAAGCACTGTCTCCTAAAAGCACAAGATCAGGCAATTCCAAAATGTCAGAAGTCAAGCAGGCAGGGCAGAAGGCTTGCCTGGCTGACCAGGGATCTTCTACTGGAGCTTAGGTGAGAAAAGAAAATGTACGACTGCTGGAAGGAGGGTCAAGTGATGTGGGAGGAATACAGGGACACTGTTCACATTTGTAGGGAGAAAATTCATGTAGCCAAAACCCAATTAGAGCTGAAGTTGGCCAAGTCTGTGGGAGATGATAAAAAAGTGTGTTTTTTTTAGATATGTGAACAGAAAAAGGAGAACCAAAGAAAACATAGGTCAGCTACTTGTTGGGGAAGGTCACCTCAGAGAAAATGACACAGGCAAAGTAAAGATGCTTAATGCGTTCTTCACCTCTATCTTCAACACTGATGATGGGCTTTGTGACTCAGGGTGCCCTGAGCTGGAGAACTGTGATGGTGGGAATGACAAACTCCTAACCAACCCTGAACGTGTGTGGGATTTGCTGCGCCACCTGGATACCTACAAGCCCATGGGTCTGGATGGGATTCATCCCAGGGTGCTTAAAGAGCTGGGTGATGTCATCATGGGACCCCTCTCAATTATTTTTCAATGATCTTAGGAATCTGGAGAAGTTCCAGTAGACTGGAAGCTGGCAAATGTTGTACCAATTTTCAAGAAGGGCAAGAAAGAAGACCCTAGCAATTACAGGCCTGTCAGTCTCACATCAGTTCCTGGTAAAATTACAGAGAAGATAGTGCTTGAAGTTATTGAAGCGCACCTGGGGGACAATGCAGTCATTGGTTCCAGCCAGCATGGGTTCATGAGGGGTAGATCATGCCTAACAAATTTTATTTCAATTTATGATAAGATCACCTATCTAGTCAATCAAGGGAAAACATTTGATGTGATCTTCTTGGACTTCAGCAAAGCTTTTGACATGGCTTCCTATAGGATCCTACTGGACAAAATGTCCAGCATACAACTAGACAAAAACATCATACGATGGGTGAGCAATTGGCTGACAGGCAGGGCTCAAAAGGTTGTGGTAAATGGAGTCACGCCAGGCTGGTAGATGGTCATTAATGGAGTCGTCCAAGGCTCCATTTTAGGGCCAGTCCTCTTCAGTGTTTTTATAAAAAATTTGGATGTAGGACTAGGAGGTGTTTTGAGCAAATTTGCTGACAACACCAAACTTGGAGGAGCTGTGGACTCGGATGAGGGTGGAAAGGCCTTGCAGAGAGATCTGGACAGATTGGAGAGCTGGGAGATCACTAACCACCTGAAGTTTAACAAGAGCAAGTGCTGGGTCCTGCACCTGGGATGGGGCAACCCTGGCTATACGTACAGACTGGGCGACGAGACACTGGAGACCAGACCTGCAGAGAGGGATCTGGGGGTCGTGGTTGACAGCAACTTGAGTATGAGCCAGCAGTGTGCCCTGGCAGCCAGGAGGGCCAACCATATCCTGGGATGCATCAAGCACAGCATTGCTAGTCAGTTGAGGGAAGTGATTTTCCCGTTCTACTCTGCACTGGTGCGGTCTCACCTTGAGTACTGTGTGCAGTTCTGGGCCCCACAGTACAAAAAGGATGTAAAACTGTTGGAGAGTGTCCAGAGGAGGGTGACAAAGATGGTGAAGGGCCTAGAGGAGAAGATATATGAGGAGCAGCTGAGGTCACTGGACCCGTTCAGCCTGGAGAAGAAAGAGGAGGCTGAGGGGAGACCTTATCACAGTCTACAACTTCCTTGCGAGGGCAGTGCAGGTGACCTATTCTCCTTAATCACCAGTGATAGGACCCACAGGAATAGTGTCAAGCTGAGGCAGGGGAAGTTTAGGCTAGACTTCAGGACGAGATTCTTCACTGAGAGAGTGGTTGTGCACTGGAACAGGCTCCCCAGTGAAGTAGTCACTGCACCAAGCCTGTCTGAATTTAAGAAGAGATTGGACTGTGCACTTAGTCACGTGGTCTAAACTTTGGGGTAGACCTGTGTGGTGGGAGGAGTTGGACTTGATGATCCTTATGGGTCCCTTCCAACTCAGGATATTATATGATTCTATTATTCTATGATTTGTTATCTTGTACAAAGACTTTTATTTTCAAATCATGTTACATACAGTCTTTACCTGCAGATTACAACTAAAACTAGCATTAGACATCTAGGTTAGCTGGGAGATGTTATAAGCTATGCTGATAACCAGGCCAAAAACCCTGGTTGAGAAGTCTTCCATTTTCTTCCCTTGGACATCACAGCCTTTCCCATTCTTGAAAACTGCTCTGAGTGTTTTGGATAGTGGAATATGATTTGTGAGTATTTCCAGTTCAATTCAGTAAGAAGTAACCTCCTCCTACAAGCTGCTTGTTTTATTTCATATTATAAAGGATGCATTCTCAACCTCAAATGGAAACATCTCTGTTATTATGCTTATTCATTCATGAGCAGTGCTGGTTAATTATTTATACCAATTAAAGACAGAAGCCTTGAGCTATTAGCAACCTGCCAAAGGATTTTTTTTTTTTTTTTTTTTTTTGCTGTTGTTGTTTGTTTCTTTGTTTGTTGTTGTTGTTCTTTTTATCATTCCTGAATGAAGTCATCTTAAGGATGTGAAGGACTGCTCTCTGAAAAGCATTTCCCGATGCTATATGGACAGGCTGCAGATGGAAGCACTGTTAGATGCATTCCAGGGTGTTCATTCACTTTGGTGTTACCACACTTGGTTATTTCACCAGACTAAACTTTGGAGCCTTCTCCAGATTTCCAGTCGGAACAACGGCTTTGTTTATGATTGCAGTTTTCACACTTCTTTCTGTAAGGCAATACTGTTATATGAAGCTTTATTTTTTAATGCTGAAAGAATAAACAGGAAACATTTCCTAAGGGGTAAAAATGTCTTTACTTGGCCAGTACCCAAGCCAGATAGTGCATTATATTCCATCAGGAATGGACAGAAAGCTCTTCCTGCCACTGCTGCTCTTTTTTTCACCTTCTTGAATTGCTGATGCTTATCAAAATGCCAGCTGACACTGAGAAGGATCATTTTGGACTAGGATGCTGAAATATGCTTTGATGTCCTTACATGTTTTGTACAGGCTCCAAGTCCTTCGTGACTTACAGTAAAATCACTGACATATCCTATGCAGTATGCAAATGTGTGTCCTTTCCTTTCCTTCTTGATGTTTACCTAGCACAAATACATACTGGGAAAATGACTTTTTTTTTTTTTTTTTTTTTTTTTAATTTAGGCTATGTTTTTGTTTGGGCTGGGGTAGTGTGTTACTTTTTACTTATATTTTCTTCTTCTTCTTCTTTTCTTAGGAGGACAGCAAGGAATTGCCTCATTTCTTCCATGTTCCTTTATCCACAACAAAAAAAGACTTATACAATATGTTATTTTCCTGTTCTCTTTTTTAAACAGTAACTAATAAATCAAAATTAAACTTCTTTTAGGATCACAATGTTCAACAACAAAAAGTCTATTAAGTAGGAATCTGGAAATATCATTGGTCTTTGATATACAATTCTAAGCATTGAATTAATATAATCTATATGTCCTAAATTCCTGAGGCTGAAAATCTTTCTTTGAACACACTGAGAGCTAAATGTTTTCTCATTGCTGCCTGAAGTTATGCTAGAACAACACAGGTCATCTGTAAAACCTTTGTGTAACATTTCTAGGTCAAAGCACCAGCATTATCTCATCACTAAACTCTCATCACTAAACCTCTCTTCTCTCTCTCTCCATTTTTTTTTTTTTTTTTTTTTTTTTTTTTTTTTTTTTAATGTTTCAGATGGCAGAAGGCCTCAAGTGTCTTGGTGAACTGATCCTTGGTAAATCCATAGTAAAGAGATGAAACTGTTACACTGATTTCTATAAGAGAAACTAAGTCTCTGGAAGGTTGCAGGACTTTTTTCCAGGCCTACAAAGAAAGTTCTAGGAAAGGTAGCTTTCTTTATCCCAAGCCAGACCCTCCAAAGCCAGTCCAAAGGATTCCTTGACATTGGTTTTACAGCGACTGTGGGTGGGAAAAATATCCAACCGCTTTTCCCACTAAGAAAACTTTTCTAGCATATTCCAACATCTATCCACCAAACAAAACTTATTTACGTATCCACCACACACAGTAATTTCACACTGAAGTTACTCTGTACATATTCAAGACTTTTTGAAAGCATAGAACTTTACCTAACTGCTTAAATAGCAATTTCACTTTTTAATTTTAGCTACTTATTAAAACAACAACAACAACAACAATAACAACAGGTCAATAAGCTTTATTCTGCCTGAGATTAGAGACCAAGAAACTCTATTTACTCCTTTCTTCTCAGCAAACTGTTGCTAACTCTACCAGACTGACAGTTCTGAAACATGGTCTAACTTTGTCATGCAAGGTCTGTAGCTCTCAGTAGGCAATCAGGCATCATCAGTTCTGCGCTTTTGCATGTGCTATTCTGGAAGAAGACTGATTATAAGTATGTTGTTTGGGAAAGAGCTTTGGACTTTTTAATTTTTCCCAGTGCTCTAGCAGGATACATGTTTTCCTTGCAAATTCCATGCAAAATGGAATTTATAGCACCATTACATAGTGTTTAAGCAATCCAAGTTTTTGTTTTTCTTTGCATACAGCTGGCCTGAATGAGGGTTGAGTCAACTGGAGATGGCAAAGGGCTACTGAGTTTGTTGTTGTACTATAGATGTACAAGAAAACTGAGTCTGGGTTACTTGTACTGTCTTGAATAGGTATTTCTTGAGGGCTCAGAGACTGATTCTGAAATTTTACCGTTGCCTGGATGTAGTGTCCTGTGAGTGAGCTACATTTGCTGTTTGGAAAGTGTCTCACACCTCAGAATATAAAAAGGAAACTTAGTTGTCATATTTGCTAGGCTTGGCTATAAATAAATAAATACTCATGTGTGGCGGCATTGTAATGGGAGAAGGGGTCAAGAGAAGACCTTTGGTTATCTGTATCATTGTATTTAAAAATGTCATATGTAGAAATGATTGGAGTATATTTTCACTCATTTTGTGTGTATTTAATATTTTAGTTGTTTTATGCATACAGAATTATGCCCACAAATGCCTGTTTAATGACCTGCAGCTAATGAAAATCGAAGCAATGAACATGTCATCTCTGATCCTTTCAAGCTTACATCACACAAGCATCTTTAAATCCTATATCGCTTCTCTGGAGGAATCTGATGGCGATTTCACAGAGTCCAAGTAAGAAGCAGTGATAAGCCCTTTTCTCCTGGGCATGTTTTCTTTATCATCACTTTTACTGCACTATTGTATCATACACTGCTATGGACACTGACAGTTTGATCCTTGCATCTCAGGGGGACATTTGCACATCAGCGTAAAAGAGTACATCATCCAACAAACAATGTTTTACACCTGTTTTGTTTGAACATGGGCAAGTGTTAAGACAAAATATAAGACAATATACAGCAGGAAGCTGTAATTTTACAGAGCTTAAGAAAGTAAACATTTGTGAATTCTGCAGGCACTGCCTAAAATACTTATCTGGAAGTTGAGCACCTCTTAGTCTTTAATGTATTTATCTACACAACATTCCTAAGAGAC
>CM021763.1:5275892-5301340 GCA_011075105.1 Heteronetta atricapilla
ATGGAATGGAATGGAATGGAATGGAATGGAATGGAATGGAATGGAATAAATAGTTCAGTTCAAAGGGACCTTCACAGATCATGTAGTCCAACCAAAATGTACAGATTGCCTGGAACTAGGGAAAAAATAAATAAAAATAAAAAAATATCAGATATGGGACACTTATGGTTTTATCGGGAGAAAAATGTTTTTAATTTAGCTGTGATGAAGTATCAGGAGGACAGATTAAATGGCAGCAATCTGGTGGCTTATACTGGGAGACAAGGATTGTGTTGGGCCAAGAGTTTTTTTGTGTAGGGCAGATCCTTGTTTTTCAGCAACTTTGGCATCCTTGACAAACATTATTGGTACTGTAGAATGTTTTTGTCTTGAGGCTTTTCAGGTTAGTTTGTTGACCGATATGCTTGTGTCTGGCTTTGTTTTCTGTTAAAGCTGTGGAGGAAAGAATGTCCATGTGTGAAATATGTTAATTTGATTCATGTCAGTATGGAACAATGCTAGGGCTGCATAATGAAATAAAACCTTCTATCCAAGAAAAACAGAGTGATTAGTGTACATGGTTTTTGTATCATGCCAAGGAAGGGTACAGCAATTTGTGTAAATAGAGGGTTTGAAGGGCAAACATTGAGACTTGAGTCTGAGAGATATCAGAACCAAGGAGTTTTTAGGAAACTGCTGACATTTGCATGGGACACTGTGCAAGCCCCTCATATCTAGCAAAGAGATCACCAAATAAGGAGAAAGGGGGAGTTGAAGGATGACCAAAGGACAAAGCCTGGTAGGAAGACTAAAAGCCTTCAGTATGAACAATCCCCAGAGGGATCACCAGAGACTGATACATAAGCATCTGGGAGAGGGTTCGGATTCCAGGAACTAGTTATAATAACCCTGAGTTTTCTAGGAGTAGTGATGAATATGTATTAGTCTAAGAGCATAAAAAACAGCTGTCTGATGTAACAGGTGTGCATCTTGGTGGAGCAGAGACTCCTGGCCCACCCAGCGCTGTTTGCTTGCCTCTATTCTTTAATAAATTGTGAACTTTAAATGGAACCCTATTTTGGGACTTTGCAAATTTTTACCACACATGCCACTGGCTACGTCTCTGTAACCTCAAAAAGGAAGTATGAATGTTCTTTTGTACAATTATTTATGTTTTGTGGAATAAAGAGTTTGAAAATTTACTAATTATTTGAACCTGAATTTGAATTATTTGAACCTGAATTTGAATTATTTGAACCTGAGTTTATGAAATGGGTAGTTTTCCAATACACTGGGGAACAACCTTTTTTCCTGCACCCAGTGGATGGAAAGCCACACTATAGCTTCTCCTTTTGCCACAGGCTTCTTGGGAGACTGTGGACCAGACCATGCCTCAGATTGTCTCTGTATCCACATTAACACTTTTTAAAGGTATTTAAAGTGTTTTTTTGCTTGTTTGTTTTTGAGATGGAGCTATATGGATTTCAATAACTCGTTCTCTGCCTGATTCAGTCTCACCCCAAATATTCTGAAGCAGCAGAGCCTTTGAAATATTTGAGGGATGTTTAAATTTCACATGTATGAGTGTCCAAAGAAAAAAATAAAACAAACCAACAAACAAACAAAACATCAGGCCCACACCCAGAACACCAGAAACAGTAGGTTTGACAAGGATTTCTGTTAAAACAAACAAAAAAATACTGGAGAACAAATATGAAATCTTGGAGTCATAGAATCATAACGGTTGGAAAAGATCTCCACCACATCTCTGGGCACCTCATTCCAATTCCTGACTGCTCTTTCTGAAATGTCTCTTAATTTCCAAACTAAAGCTCTCCTGATGAAACTTGAGGTCATTCCCTCTTGTCCTATTGGTGTGAGAAGAGGCTGACCCCCAGCTCCACACAACTTAATTTCAGGTAGTTGTAGGAGCAATATCTGATTTAAGACAGACCTCCTGGTATTCTAGCAGTGGCAGACATTAATACTTTCTTTTTTTATGATCATCTTAGCAATGCATTCAAATTATGTCTCCTCATTCAGTTAGGTGCATTGCAGAAATCCCATCCTGAAGAACACACGATTACTGCCCAAATGTTTTACTGCCTGTTTGTTTTTTATTAGCTCACTGCCCCTCCACAATGTGGGAACACAGTAATCTGAGAGAAATACATGGAAACAGCTTCTGGCCACTAAAGAATTATAAAATCTCTTGAGCAATAAATGTATTGGAATAAATGTCCTGGCAGCATTTCAGTGTCCTGAAATATGTCTGTTTCCCTGGCAATTTCAACCTTAGTCTCTAGATTAAGTTTGATGTGGCATTTTTGTTTCCTGAAGAATTAAGTGAGAACACTGGTCATCTCTCTTGTGTCTTATTGGGTATGCTAGGACTTCACAGAGGATATGGATGATACTTTTTTTTTTTTTTTTTTTTTTTTTTTTTTTTTTTTAATGTGGTTTATGTTTCTTTACTTTCTTCTGTCACTTTCTTCTTTCACCATGAATATAAAAAATACTCAGTATTCAGTAGTTTCCCACAAAGCTCAACAGAAAAGATGTTTGATTCTCTACAACCTAATTTATTCCCTAAATAAATGAAATTTGACACAGATTTGACATCATGAAAACATCATGGATACATACACATCATTGAAGTCATCTGCCCTCCTGTTTCACTTCAGTGGCCCAGTGTGCAAATTATCCACATGTACTAGTTCAGACTGGCTTTGATCTAGAATGAGACAATTAGTTCCCTTGTCTGGCAAAGGCAGTCATGAAATGACAGTGTGCTCCAGATCCTATAGCCTAGGGATCAAATGGATGTAAGCCAGTCAATGCCATTTAGGCTAAGATCCATGATGTGGATAACAGGCATAGGAATAAACAGCCTGGTTATTCCTGTTAACAGGATCTTATTTATTTATTTATTTATTTAATTTTAGAGTCATACATAAGTAAGAGTTATTCTTCTTCCTATCTATATAAAGGTAAGGAGGGAAGAAAAGCAATTGATTAAATATGTTAGAAGAAAATGTTCTGAAACTGTTTCTTTTTACTTACCTGATACATCTTTCTAAGTTCCCTTAGTATTTTCCTGCATTGTTGCCACAAGCAGATTTATTTGGATAAGGGAAAACACAAGGTATTATCATTAGGCAAATCCCTCTTGTGTTTACTTTTTAAAATAAAAGATTTAATCCATAAAATGTTTAAACTTTAATGAATTCAGGTTTGTACTAGCCAGGGGTGATTTGTTATCCCAAATCCTTGTGCCATCATATTAATGACTGCTTGCACCAAGGGACACCCAGGGTAATCCCCCATCTCCAGCAATCTCTGTGGTGATTGCTATGTAATTAATCCAAGACTGATGCTGGAATGAGGACATTGTAATCTGATGCATAACAAAACTTATTAATGGTAGCCTGCCTAATTTATGGGATTTACTCATTCCAATGTAGATATAATATGTAAACTTTTTTTTTTTTTTTTTTTTCATTAAGTATATGAACTAACTTAATATGAAGGGTTAGTATGTTTAATTTTGCCAGCTGTTGTTGAATTGGCCCACTTTAGTGAGATACAGGAATAACTAATTTCCTGTAAAACCCTAAAAGCAGCCACCACCACAAGGAATATTTACATGCAATCCATTATATAGTGTTTGCATTCCCATTTTGCTTCATCTCACTGAGGCATGAAATCCCGCTGGGCCAGCTACTATATAAACAGTGGCAAAGAACATCTCCTAAAACAAGGCGCTGACAGTGTAAAGGGACAAAAGGGATCTGAGAAAAGGAAACATTATTTTCTTCCACATTCTTATAAGGTGTTTTTTGAAGAAGGGAGACTGAGAAATAATAACCAGATACTCAAAAATATTTAAACTGCTACCTTTCCCAGTTGACTATTTCTATTAAATTCATAAACTGCTTAGGGACACATATATTTAAGTACTTGACCAAAACAGAATATATATGACTTGGTCCACAGTAAACAGATTAAACAGAATGTCATACTTTTCATCCCAAAGTATTTATTTTATGAGTAAAATGGTTATTTTATAATTGGTATTCAAGGTGAAGTTTTAAAATAATGAATTTTGATATAAATATGTGCAGCTACAAGCACCCCTCTTCCCAGTTTCTTAAAAAAAAAAAAAAAAAAAAAAAAAGAGTGCTCCAGACTGAGATCATGCATGCCAAATTTCAGCTTTATTTAAAATTTTATGGTTGTCGTTATGAACACCTGAATATAGTGGTTTATAATGGCACCTCTGACAGGCTGTTATAACTTCAATGGCACTAACAATACTACTATAATTAGTGACTTTTGTATTGTGTTAACAAATGCCAGAGTGTGCTACCATTCTTCCAGATGACTTACCCAGGTTTTAATTAGTGTCTATCTTTCTTTTCTTTGTGGAGACATATACTTACTAAAATGACTTAATGCTTTGCACCATGTACAGGTCAAAATATCCACCTGTCAAGTGGGTTTAGAACTGCATGGAAGGAGGAATCTACTTGCAGCATTTTATTAATGGAACAGATTGCATATTTCTCCAAATAGAAATGGGAGGAATTGTCTGACAGATGGATCAAAACCTTCCAGTTCTTGAAAACCAACAGATGAGACAGAATTCTCTTATCACACTAGCTGGATTGCAAGATGCTGATTAAATAGACCTGAATGAATCTTCTGCCCCTTGGCTCTGAATGTCCATAAGAGACTTAAGTATCTGATGATTTTTCTGTATCATATTTTACATCTTAGCAATATGGAGGTGATGTGTGTGTATATGTATGTATATATTTATATATATATATGCATACACATCAGTGTAGGCATACACATTGACCTGCCATTGTAAAATTTATATTTTTTTAATTTTAATTTATATATTTTTTAATTATTTATATCTTAATTTCCACAACAAATTAGTTCATAATCTATGTTAAAAATTACTTTAACCAATATCGAAGCACCTACAATGTCAATATATCTACTTATGAATAATACTCTCTAAATTAGTATTAAATTCTACCTATTAAAGACTTAGAGCCTTCATTACCAGGCTGTTGATTTAATCTTACTAAAAGAGAATTTACCAGTTCTCAAACTCATATCATGGCACAGTAACCATTGTGTATCCATATTGTACATGGAGAAGTGCACTCACATAAAGAGGAGCTAGAATAGCAGCCGTCATTTAAACTAATTGTAAACTACACATGAATTATGACTGTCTTCATACCACTAAGAGTTATGCGGTAGCTAATGGATGTCTTTACATAAACCTGTGAATGCCAGTCTTTGCTATCGTCTCTGCGAGTGCAGGAAACATTATCTGTTTGAACATCTCACTGATTTCAAAGACAATGTTTTTAGGGTCTAAAGTTAAAGATTGTGCTTATTTTTTTTTCCCTACTTAGTTTGTGTAATATATATATACCATGCTGTTACCAAGAGCTGTTATTTATTCATGAAAGAGGACATGAAGAATTTTGCTGTAACTGAAATGGGAGAAATTCAGAGAAGCTGTTGATGTAAGTAATGTACATTGAAGAAACAATGCCATCATCCAGATCTTGAGTGAAAGTGGATTGCCATAATAATCATGCCTCTAGGAAGAATGTGGTAGATAAACCTAAGTGTGAGGATTGATCCCTTGGTACTTTCCTAGGAAGAGCATAGAAGTGATAAAAGCATTGAAACAGTTCACACACTCTGCACTGGAAGATGAGTTACGTGCATAATGTGGGTTTTTAGCACAGTGAAGTTAAGGGCTTGACACTTTGTAAAAATTCGATGGCTTGTTATGCAGAAATCGTAAGAGTTCTTCCTGGTCTTAAAATCTCCACATCTGGGACATTATCCCCAAAGAATTGTTCTTGTGGGATGTGTGTTTCTATTTCTGTAATGGAGAGAAGATGGTGAAAGAAAATGGTTCATTGCCAACCTGAGCATTCACAGAGTAATTTGCATAATACAAATCGGTACCACAAAGGTTGTAATAGTTTTACTCTTTAGCTCTTCATAGTAGAGCTCCATTTATTAGTTTTTTTCTTTTTTTTTTCTTTATTATTATTTTTTTTTTCTTTTTTAAGGAGCAGGAGGAAATGTGGTAAAGGTTTTCTGAGCCTTTGACTTCCCAAGAAATACTAACAGGCTTGAAGAACTGTTAAGGACATGACACTGTTAAGGCACTGTAAGATGTTCCTGTGGCTCATGAAATACTGCATTAGCTTCAATAAGGTTTGGGGCTTTGCGGAATATTGCAAGACAACATCCATTCCTAGGCTCTTGAATTACATTTTATACCATCTTTGTGCTAAGTTGTATCACAGTGATACAGCATTTGGTGATAACCAGTTGTGAGGCAATTCCTGTGACAAAAATGTTAACTCCTTAGAAAATTGCAGATACATTAACAGGCACAAATACAGCAATAACTCCTTGCTGAACTCTAAATTGTATGAAGTAGTTTATGACCTCTAGGCTTTTTCCTCCCCTTTTAAGTTTGTAATGCTTAATAAAAGTTGTAGTCAAACTGTTACATTGGCTTAGAAAATAAGAAATTAATTATGAACACCCCATTTAATGCTGGAAGGGTACAATGTCCAAAGTTTCTTTAAAGAATCAGTGAGGTAATTTCACTACTGCCAATTGAACATCAATATAGAACACATCTAAATGTGCTCAGTCAATGAATCCCCAGAGTGTTTCTGCTTCATTAACTGTTTACATGGTGACCTTAGTAGAAAGGTTTTAGCCTGATGAAATGTCTGCTTCACATAGTGCCACAGGCAATGGAGGAATAGGTATTTGTGTTTTCATGATGTACTCAGAATTTAGAAGTATCACATTACCTTGCTTAATCCTGCCACATTAGGTATCACATCACCACTTGTTGTGTTAACCTCTCAACAATTTGTGTAACACCGTAACAGACACTAACAAAGTGGCCTATCTCTGGTTCCTGTGTCGTCCATCAACCAGTCAGACATTTTCATTGACTTTCATGGTCATATTTCAAGTATCCCTAAGCCTAGACTTTGCATTTGAATGGGATAACTACTTCACTTTCTTTTAATAGTGCCATTATTTGCCTCATGAATCACAATGACAAGGAAGCCTGCGATATTTAAATTTTATAATACTGCCTTCCAAACTAACAACTTTCTAACTCAGCACAAAGAGGAACATTCTACCTTACATGAACTGCACTTCAGTGCACAGAAATAACTCCTGGGAGATCACAGACTCCGAATTTTTACCTTGGATATCCCACCATAGAGTTTGGTTCAATAAATAACACTTACTCATCTTTGCTCATAAACAAGAAAATGGATAAATAAATGACATAAATTTATATATTTCATGACATAAGATACCATTTAATTCATGTATTCTAGCTACCTTGTAATTTGCAGTAATGAGCTGCCTTTTGCAATATTGCAGTGGTTTTAATCTACAATGAAAAAGTTAATATATCTTTCTGTTAATAATGACATAAACCAGAAGTTTCATCCCAGTGCAAAACAATGGCTTAAAAATTAAACATTTGGCAAATACTCTTTTTCTCTCTATAATTCATCTTTCATTTACTAAGTATTGAGGAAAAAAAAAAAAAAAAGTAAACATTCTTATGTATAGATTATACATAAAATTGTAAAGATTGTCTAATTCTTGTAGGGTCTATAGTTATGAAAAACTACATTTTATGCTGAATATCACAAAAGATTTATTTATTTATTAATTTTTGCAAGTCTCTGTTAAATACGCCCAATTATCTGAGGTGACATAAGACCCCCACTCAAGGTTTTGCTTAACATTTAGTTGCCCACTGAATACTGAACATTTTATCTATTCTGCCCAAGGGACTCTTTCCACAAAAGTAAAGAAGTTATGGATTGTAACTAGAGAAGGCCTAGTTTAGTCCTCTCGAAGTATACCATTGCTCCCTAGAGGACAGTTGCTAGTGATGTAAGTTGTCCGCTATTAAAAGCCTTGAGTGAGGGTCTGCTGTGGCTTTTGTAAATGCAACTTTGATATGCAGCAGGAATTAACCACAAAGTTAACCACAGCAGCTCTGGGGTAGTTTACACAATCTGGATTACACAGTCCCCTACACAGACAAAAATACAAAAATTCCTGGCCTAGATATCACTTTAGCAAGTTTGTAGTCCATCTGTAGTCACTTCAATGTATCCACTGAACTACCCTGTAGTAGTTCAAATATAGTGATTTCAACAGATACTAAAAGAAGCTGTCACAAGTCACAATCCAGGAGAACAGAGTGAAAATGTGTAGACATTTTGGAGCAACATGCTCATGGTGGAAACTGGAATTACTATATTTACTATATTTAGGATTTATTTTCATATTATTTGTTTCTGCCTGCCATTTTATCTCTTTTTGTTCTTATTTTCAGAAGAAAATCTAGAGAGGAGGAACTCAGGTTTAAGAAAATAGTAACTTTCAGAACAGTGCAAATCTTTCATTTATGAGCAGTTATGCTTTAAATAGTTGGTTACTTCCCTCTCTAGATCTCAAGACTTGTACTGAATTAAAATGAGTTTCTTAGTAATGTTTTGATTTTCATGGCTGAAATTTTTGCTTGTGTTGGTTATTCAAAATGTTTTGGCACAGAAAGCCTATGAGATATATTTACATGTCTTACACTTTATCTCAAAGATAAACAGGACCTTCACTTTTCAGGGGTCTTCTACAGATAACATAACAGTATAAACCAGTATGTTTTTGACTTGTATGAAAACACTAGAATTAGTAATATGATTCATAAAAATGGTTAGTTTGGCACAAAATTGTCTATTATATTGTATGGTCATGAGATATGACAACAGTTATAAATACCATCTACTCAAAGCAAACAGTTGTGCATTTTAAGTTAAAGAAACTTAACTGGAAACAAACAACAGGCCAACAAACAACAAAAAGCAGTAAAAATGAAAGCTACTGATTAGAATTTTAAAAGAAAACAAAAATATGAAAATGTGTTCAACGAACCAAAATGTTTGATTCTGTAAAAAAAAATAAAATAAAATAAAATAAAATAAAATAAACAACTTTAATCCCAATTTCAAAACAAAACATTTTTTTTTTTCACACACACAAAAAAAAAGTAAATTGAAGTTTATTTATTCCTTATGTGATAAATGCTTGAGTCCCAAATAGGATTAAAATTAAAGTTTGTAATTTATTAAGCAAATAGAGGCAAGCAAACAGCACTGGGTGCACTGGGAGTCTCTGCTCCACCAAGATGCACACCTGTTACATCAGGAGGCTGATTTTTATGCTCCTAGACTAATACATATTCATCACTATTCCTAGAAAAGGCAGGGTTATTATAATTAGTTCCCAGAATCCAAACCCTCTCTGGACGCATGCGTATCAGTCTCTGGTGGTCTTTCTGGGGGTCTCTTGTGCTGAAGGCTCGTAGTCTTCCTCCCAGGCTTTGTCCTTCAGTCGTCCTTCAACTCCCCCTTTCTCCTTATTTGGTGGATCCTTTTGCCAAACATCAGAAGCTTGGGCAGCATCTCATGCAGAAGTCAGTAGTTTCCAAAAAAAAAAAAAAAAAAAAATCCTTGGTCCTCTTATCTCCCAGACTCGAGTCTCAGTGTTCATCCTTCAAGCCCTCTATTTACACGAATTGCTAGACTCTTATTTTGCACAGTACAAGAACTATGTACACTAATCACTCTGCTTTTCTTAGATAGAAAGTTCCATTTCATCACGCTGCCCTAGCATTGTTTCATACACAACACGAATCATATTACACTTTTCACAATCCCCCATTTCTTTTTTTCATGGCATTGATTTGTGTTTTTATTTTTTTCCAATCGAGTCAATACTTGCCGAATTGGTACCAATTTTGGATCTTCTTTTATTTTTATTATCACCAGGGAATGGGTTTTCCCTTTCCCTGGTTCTGGGTCAACAAGTACCACAAATATTTGCATTCCACGTATAACTGAGTGTATTAATCTGGTAAAACAAGGTATTAAACATGGAATTATTAACAACCCTCCACATATTCCCAATACAACTATACTGATTATAGTAAGACAATCACCACCCATAAAGTCCCTCCATAATTCTCTTAAATTGATTTCATTCCAAGTTTGAACTGGGACATGTGCAATTTTCTTCATTTCTTTTTACAAGTTCATTCACAGCTTTTCCTCCATCATCAATCTCTAAACAGCAATTACTAAGGTTAAATTTTCCACAGACTTCTCCTTCTTGTGCTAGCAAATAATCTAAGGCTAAGTGACTTTGATACAAAGCAGTTCTCATATTGGTATTTTTTGCAACTAATCCGAGTGCATCTCTGATTTTATTCACAGCTATTTCTACTACAGCTTGCAAACTAATTATTCTACTAAGCACATATATACATATCCTATATAGCCCCTGGTCCTATAGCCCCAGGATCCATACTCCAACAAGCACAACCCAAATATGAGGGTCCACAGTAATGATAACTCCTGTCCCACGGATAATCTCTTATCCAGTCTGTGTAACATGTAGAAGCCACTGTTCCACCCTTTCTAGGACAAATGCACTTGGGCTGCTTACTGTATCTCCTCCAACTCAGGCTTCCACAATCAGTATATGGGTCTTCATTTATAATGTCACAGGCATCCAAGGTTATCGACACTGAGGTATTCAGAGTGTTTACAACTTCACTTGTTCCAATTAATTTGCCTACTTTCCAATCTGTCTTCATTTCTACCCAATATTGATAAGGGAGTTCTTTTGGATCATACATACAGTCCTGTCACCTTCTTTGCGTAGAGCATACTGAGTTAGGTAAAAAATGCAGCTTCCTATTTTCTGGCCTTTATAGTCATAGACAGTATGATACACCAATGTTTGGGAGCTCAACCGTCCTTTTCTAGTAGTTACTATACACAGACTGCAGTTGTTGGCTGTAGCTTGGGCCAAGAAACTCACCCCAAGTAGTATTAGAAGAGGTCCAGTAAGGGCCATGGTGATCGGTGGTCACAGCCCGAAGGGGTTGCAGCCCTTGGCAGACCTTCCCAGCCGCAGCACCAGTTCCCTATCCGGTCTTGCCCTCTTCCCTAATCTTAAAGGGGTGTACATTGCAGATAGCTTACTGTTACCTTCAGGGGATAATGCTTAACTGATCCCTGTTATTGATAAATCTCTTCCCTTAATAGGTATCTATTCAAGAATTTCTCTGTTTACTAATTTTACAGAAGTAATTACAATAAATTTGGAGTAATTACAATAAAGGAGTAATTACAATAAAATTCCCACAGCAACTTAGCTTATACTCTTTGATTAAGAGTATAAGCTTCAAGTCCATCTGATAGTTTAGTTTCTCCTGGTTCCGATGTTACTTTCCACTCTTCCACTGAACCTTGTACTTGTGACACGTGTCCATCCTTTTTCAGCAGTTGTCACAGTTGTTTCCTTGTTAATAGATAACAACCAATAGATCACAATTAATAAATATCAGCTGTTTTCTTGGTAATAAAGCAACAAAGTATCCTTCCCAGAGGGGAGATGAGTTTTCTTCTTCCAATGTTCTTAGAAGAATCCCATCTCCTGGTTTTAACTGGTGAATTGCAAATCTTAAAGGTGGTGTCTGAGCCATTATTCCAGTTTCTCTTAGCTCTTTTAATCTTCTACCAATAGTAATTATATATTTCTGGATACAACAATCCTCAACTACATTGTTCCTTAGGGCCATCTCTTGAGAATAAGGCATGCCATATAACATTTAATATGGTGATAATCCAGTCTCACTGTGTTGTTTAGTTCTAATGTTTAAAAGTGCCAACGGTAAGCATTTCATCCAGGGCATTTCTGTCTCAATCATTAACTTAGCCAATTGTTGTTTTATTGTTTGATTTATTCTTTTTACTTTTCCCAAGCTTTGTGGGTGCCACAGAGTCTGGTATTCTCACTGAACACCTAATGATTTACATAATAATTTTATTATTTTAGAAGTAAAATGTGTGTCCTGATCAGAATCAATATACTGGATTATCCCATATCTAGGTATTAAGTGTTCTAATAACATTTTTACCACCGTTCCATGTCCCAACAGCCAGAGAACAAGCAACCCGAGATAGCAAGGGGAGGGGAGGGGAGGGGAGAGGAGGAGAGGGGAGGGGAGGGGAGAAGCATATAATGAGAAAAGGAAGTTTACAGACTTTAAACTTGTTTTTTGTTTGGGAACAGAAAGAATATACGTAATAGGAAACACCAGCAATCTTCACATATGGCCTGGCTGTCACCCACACAGACCAAAAACATAGTCTAGAAGTGAAGACTGAAGTAGCGAAACAGAAGAGAATGAGATGGAAGTTTCATTCCATCTTTGTTCCATGTTTCATTCCATCAGAGATCTGGACAGATTGGAGAGCTGGGAGATCACCAACCGCATTAAGTTTAACAAGAGCCAAGTGCTGGGTCCTGCACCTGCGACAGGGCAATCCTGGCTATACATACAGACTGGGCAATGAGACACTGGAGAGCAGACCTGCAGAGAGGGATCTGGGGGTCGTGGTTGACAACAAGTTGAATATGAGCCAGCAGTGTGCCCTGGCAGC
Organism: Heteronetta atricapilla; assembly: GCA_011075105.1. NCBI lineage: Eukaryota > Metazoa > Chordata > Aves > Anseriformes > Anatidae > Heteronetta > Heteronetta atricapilla. The sequence goes on from CM021763.1 coordinate 5,288,486, forward strand.
CAGGAGGGCCAACCATATCCTGGGATGCATCAAGCACGGCATTGATAGTCAGTTGCGGGAAGTGATTGTCCTGCTCTACTCTGTGCTGGTGTGGCCTCACCTCGAGTACTGTGTGCAGTTCTGGGCCCCACAGTACAAAAAGGATGTAAAACTGTTGGAGAGTGTCCAGAGGAGGGTGACAAAGATGATGAAGGCCTAGAGAAGAAGACATGAGGAGCGGCTGAGGTCACTGGGCCTGTTCAGCCCGGAGAAGAGGAGGCTGAGGGGGGACCTCATCACAGTCTACAACTGTGGCAGGTTATCTATTCTCCGTAATCATCACCAGTGATAGGGCCTGGGGGTACGGGGTTAAGCTGAGGCAGGGGAAGATTAGGCTAGACATCAGGAAGAGGTTCTTCACCAAGAGGGTGTCGCACACTGGAACAGGCTCCCCAGTGAAGTAGTCACTGCACCAAGCCTGTCTGAATTTAAGAAGCATTTGGACCATGCACTTAGTCACATGGTCTAAACTTTTGGGTAGACCTGTGAGGTGGGAGGAGCTGAACTTGGCGATCCTTATGGGTCCCTTCCAATTCGAGATATTCTATGATTCTGTGATTCTATGATCCTTTACCCAACAGCACTAGGGTTAGCACACTCTCCAGTAGCATAGGAGACTGAAGATCAATTCACTCTTTCTTTCCAAATCACATTAATTTAAGACTGAAAGGGACATGGGTCACCAAGTCCAGCTCCCTGTTATTGAAGGCAAGTGAATCACTTTTATTATCCCCTTCATGAAAAATATGAATCATATTATTTTGATTTAGGAGCCTTAAAACCCCATCTTGGCTAGCCTCAAATGCACTCGGGACTTTTATATAATTCACAGTCACAATAACAAGAGTCTCTGCTGGTATAATTTTCTTCACTGTAGGGACCATGTATGTCATAAGATTGCTCAGTGACAGGACTCTTAAATTTGCTTAGGTTGCCATTAATTAATTGTGCTGTACTGAAGTCCTTACAGGTACCAAAATGACATTTTCAAGCTTTTGCAACCTGTTAATTCTTCAAATGCAATTAGGAAGAACTGATAAGGAGGGATGTAATAGGTTGAAAATGTAAATGGCAAAAGGCCAAGTGTAGCAAAATAAATGTAACACAAATTGCAGTAGCTTATTTCCTGAAGGATTGGAAATATCCAAATCTAATCAGTTAAAACCAAACTTAAAAATCATTTTCTGATAGGCATTTGATACTCTTGTGAGTGCTTATATACAGCAGGGATTTAACACTGATTAATTCAGATATGTCTAAGGAACTGAAAATATCTGTCAGATTTTTTGCAGCATTCCCATACACACAGACATAGTAAACAAAACAAAACAAAAAATCAAAATAATGAATTCTCATGGCATTTGAAATTAATTTTAAATTAATATTGTGCTTTTTTTTTCAGGTCATTATAAAATCAGAGGTGTATTACTATACCTTGCCTTTCTATTGCAGTTTGTTACTCTTCTTTACACTTGTAAAATAATGTTAAAAACACTCTCCTGTTTCCATCACCTGTCTTCGTATGTTAGAAAGAAATCCTTTAGAGACTAGGAATATTTATCATTCTAAACTTGTGCAGTACGTAAGACACACTTCTATCCTGAGACCAGTTTTTACTTCTGTCTTCTATAGTAATATAACAGTGAAAATAGCAACAATAAAAAAATCTTTTTATATCATCATGAGCAAATTGTAAAATTATTATTTTTTTTCCTGATTTTACGTATCAGGAACATACATTATACCTGGTAATTTCTTTGATTATTATTATTATATTTTTGATAGGATTTACCCATTTACTGTTCCATCCATGTAACTTGCACAAAATTATAATTCATGCAAGGAGGAAAGTTGTCTGTATTTCTTTCAAGCAGTGGGGAAAAAAGAAGCAAATTTTGAGATCCTGCCCCTGCCATTTACCTCATATAAACAAACATAGATGTTAATAAAAATCCAACCTTGTGAGAATTGGCAGATATGAGGTGATTTTGATTTGATCTTAGTCCAACTATACTGAAATGTACCAAAAATGATGCAATCACTTGTGCCAGTAGCCTTCATATCATTAATTTGGTTTCTCCAAACAATAAGGTTTTATGGGTCCCTACAGGGATTACCTTGTGGACTGATACACAAGACAAGAGCATTTTGTACATAGATATTGAAACTATTAATTGCTCTGATGCCATCAAAGTCATAATCTAGCCCAGCAGAAGTGGCCTCGATTTAATGTCTCAGTGCTCCCCAGATAATTCGTGGAAGCTTATTTTAAATGTGTATTAGTGTATCATATTTTTAGAGGTTAGTGAAGATAGGAGTATCAGGTTAAAAAAAAAAAAAAAAAAAAGGATTTAAAGTTGTAATCAAGGATGAAAAAGTTACATGCAAAAACACATATGCCAATGATAATATTTAAAATTTTATAGTGATGTTAATTCCTTTTTTTTTTTTTTTTCCCTGAGAAAAAGATAATTATTAAAACATCACAGCTGCAACAATTGCAACAGGGCACAGATATGCCTCTGTTGCTTTGACTGGAGAAAAAAAATGTGCACAAAGGAAGTTCTCCATCTTATCTCTAAAAGACAAAAATTTGTCTATGATCTCTTGCTCCTCATTCATCTCTAATTATCCAAGGAGGTGCAGATTCATTCCCACATCCTTTTCTGGTGGTGAAACACATGAGTTATGAAGAACAGCTGTTTTCTCCCATTCTCAAAGACTATGTTTCAGATGTTTTCACATGACTCAGTTCTTTTCCATTATGCATTTGCTATCTGAAGCCAATGGGAAAGATTATAAAAACAAAACAAAAAATAAAAAAGGGTCCATTGCACTTTCACAGTGACAAAATGAACAGTATTTTCCCAGCTTTCTTGATATTATCTGAATATAGCATATATATAACATCTAGAAGGAAAGTTGGATTTATACAGCAACAACAAAAAATATATATTGATTGAAAACGATTTTATTATGAATGTATTTCATTCACAACAGACAGACAATTCTATCTGCAGATTTAAAAAAATCATTGCTTGACTGTCCTCTTGCAATCTGCATTTAGATTATTCTGGATTTTGTGGACCATGATCCTACATTTCTGTAAGCAGTCTAGTTACAGAAAAGATATGGTCCTGTTCCAAGGAGTATATGTGAGATCCCTGTTTCTGTCCCTCATTTACTGTAATCTTGATCTTCATACCCTTGAACTCACACAGCATAACTGTGTCCCAGCACAATTATTTCTGAAAATATAAGAATGATTATTATGTCACATCATCTAGTGCTATAAATGATAAAGTTCAGTGGTTAGTGGTCTTCTGGGGGTTTAAACCTGCTTATAGCTAAGGGGGAGAATAAGGCACCTCCAGAGTAGTTAACTGCAACTCCAGTGCAAGCTACCAGGCAAAGCAGCAACTCATGCCACCCTAAAGTAAGGTAGATTAACTCTTGTCTGGAGATATGTCTATCCAATAACCAACACTTGGAAAACCTTTAAATTAGAAATGAGTGTTCATAATGTGGCTGTCAATCTATGCTCTCTTCATCATTAAAGGATAGTTATTTGCTGCAATCTGTCTCACTTGCAATTGTGTGGGTAGAGGTGAGGTAACTCACAGTCAAAGCTATTGCATCTGCTATATCCAGGAATGAGGACAGAAAAATTAACATATGACATCCTGACACAAAAACTTTTTTTCTTTTTTTTTTTTTTTTTTTTTCGAAACAGCACTAGCAAGTTCTGCCAAGCAAAGAGATATTGGCCCTAGTTGTAAGGCCTGTTTTTATTCTTTTCAGCAATAAATCTCAGCTGAGGTAATCTGTGTAATCTCCAAAACTTTCCACAGGACTATTTCTGCTTTCCCCAAAGAAAGTTTCTCCTGCCTGTCATAATCTTGCTTTACTTCATCTATTTGTCACCCTTGATCAACAGGGTTAGCATTGGCCACACAGAGGGAAGCTGCATAAGAGCAAGATCAGGATAAGGAGGAGAAATTCAGCCATGGGACAGTACTCACTGCAAGTTTGTTTGTATATTTATTTATGTATTTATTTATTTATTTCTTTATTCGGTCTGTCTCTCAGCAAGCTCTTTATACAGATTTGTACATTTAATTCCCACTGTTTCACTAATATTTCCATATATAAACCAACCCAACTGGGTTAACTTTTGAAAGTTATTACTTTCAAAACTGTTTATTCAACTGGTGGTAAGGTAAAATGAATACATACATAAATATTTTCATCGTATACAACTGGAACTTCAGGTATGCCAGAGTGAATGTCTCCCTTTTTTATTAGCTGCCAGCTTTTAGGTTTTCTAGGAAAAGAAGATGTTTTTTTTTATTCTGTGTTTACAGAGCACCTTGCACAATGACATTTGCATTTTCAACAGTGAGGTAAGGCAAGAATAATAAGTGACAATATAATTTATATCTACGTTTAAATACTTGATTAATCTGTTCACCTCTTTGTTTGCACCAATGTTTAAGTAATGAACCAAGTTACTCCACCTTCATAAGAAGTTGCTTGTACGAAGTAAAATTCATACCAGTTAAGCTACATTTGTGTCAATGGCCTTTCATGAGGGATGAACCTGGCCCTGCATATCTAACCTATGTCTTGGACAAGCAAATGGAATTGAATTAATTGTCTTTGCCTTGATTTGCAAACTGTGCAGTTATCTGCACATTTAGTTCTATCCTTTGCATTTTATTTTCTGAGCAAGGACAGAATTGGCAACATATTTGACATCTTTGTGACAGTGAGTCTGTGGCAGCACTGAAAAGAAAGGGGGAAGGAACAGGGTCACAGAGAGGACAAAAGGAAAAAAATAGCTGTCTAAATCATATATCATTAAAGTGATTCTCATTGAATTACCTCTCTCAGGGCCTGTCAAAACATGTGGTGCCCTTGCAATATGATGTAAATTAAATGCCTTCTGGCCCCTGAAATATTGTTTTCAAGGCCAAATGTGTACTTTCACAGTTTCCCTCTAGTAACTACTAAGAAACATTTGAAACATGCTCATTGACTCCTATGATTAGCAAAAACAACTCAGAAATACAGCAATGTGTGGTAACTGGCTTTCAAGGCAAAGCCAGGACACATGTCTACTTGCAGACCTTTGGGATGGTCACCACCAACCCCATCTACTGAGAAACTGGTTAACAAAGCTAACAAAGTTGCCCCTGGGAGAGAAAATTTAAGTAGAATTGATTCACTGAATTACTCCATTAATTACAGTGATAGTCTGTCTTCTGTGAGCAGGGAAAAGGTTTCATACTTATGAACTAGTTGGGAGAACCCATAAAGATGGCGGAGAGTCTGGAAGAATTTGCTGAAAGCTGTCTTCACCTGCACTTGAGGAAGAAAGACTATTTGATGTGTGTACCTTAAAAAGACAGCCTACAGCCACAGCTCCATAAAATCTGCCTCCTTCCAAACCTTGGATATGGCTCAGACTACTAAGGAGCTACAGTGGTAAACTTCTCCCAGTGACCTTTTGAGTTTCAGCTAGTTCTTGCAAATCAGGAGTTTTGCCATTGCTTGGTCACTGACCAAAAAGTGCAAGATCTGCTAAATACAAGTAGAAAAATTTGGTCCCTACCTCAAAGATTTTTATAATTTCAAACTTGTCAGCTCTGTCCATCCAGATGCGCACTGATTTCTCAGCTGCCCTGTGCAGCCTCAGGGATATGCCCAGAAATTGGTATCTGTAGGACAGGGACAAATATAGTTAATATATGAAGAAGTAAGATCTTAAATACAGCAATGTGCTGTCAAATAATATGACTTTATGGAGAAGAATTGTATCATTATTCATTTCAGATATGAACATTGTGGGGGTGGGGATAGGGGAGTTTGACCTTACTGCCGAGTTCAGATATTCAAAATTCATAATCACGGTCCTCCAAAATTGTTACATTTAACACATTCAAACATTTGAGGTAATAAAATATTAGGTTAATAAATTGTTTTTTTATTGTTTTATTTTTTCCAACACTAAAAGCCTGCAGAACACCACAGGGGGTTGTTTTGTTTTATTTGTTTTGTTTTCCATTTGGCTTACAGAAGCAATACATTGTATTTTAAGAAAAGATGGGCAGTAGTGACATCTTTTGTATTCTGTGAACCTTGCAAAAGTCATGCCCAGGAAATGAAGAGATGAATAAGGACAGGACACTTGGTGCTCTTAAGCAAAAACTACCATACACCATGCTTACAGTGCAACACATGGAGCGGATTCCACAAGTAAAAAGAATAATGAGAGCTATTTTCTTCCTCTTTCAAGATATCCTTCTAGTGGTTGACAACATCTTTAGCACATAATAATTTTTCTAATACACTTTTATTTGGCAATTACTAGCAGTGAATGAGACCATATTCAGTATTTAAGAACAATACCTGTAAGGTACTTATTTGGGAACAAGTGTACGAGTGTATGTGTGAGTAGATACTATTTATATTCTCTATTTTTATATTCCTATGTCCATAATCTCGGCTTTACAGCACCATTTTAATGGAAGATCTGGTTTAGTGACCAGGAAACTAGACCTCAGCATATAGATCCCTCAGGTGATTTGACTTTTGTATACATTCAGAAAAACAATGGATAATGAGGAGAGTTACTGGTTTATACTAGGAAGACAGTGACCACATTTCAACAATTTATAGGAACAGTCCTTGGAGCTCCCATACCCTTATCTTCATATCACCTCACTGCTTTCACATCAGCCCACATGGCTGTCTTGAAGAAAGAAAGGGGGAAATTTTATTGGTATTGGCCCAGACAGGGTATGATGCCTGCTGTCTTACGAGGTGGAGAGCATGACAACCAGTCTGGATACTTCTCTTAGGACATAGAAAAAATTACTAGCAAACTGGGGAAAGAAAGGCCCAGATATTCTGGCATGTAGGCTGTTATCCTGGTCACTTTGCTTCTTCCAAAGACAAAAGTATTCCTCAGTGTTTAAATACAGATGGCGTGCTTTTTGGTATGGATCAGATTTTGGAGCGCTAGCCTCATAACGGAGGACAGGTCAGCTTATGGTAATAAGTACGGTAGCAAAACATATCTATCATGAATTTTCATTCAGAAAGCCAGAGATACGTTCTGAACTACATATCTCACATCTTTTGTCTTCATGCTGTGATCACATGGACACCATGTTTGATTTTTTGATCTGTAACTCTTTATCAGTAATTTCAAGATGCTGAGCACTTCTGTGAAATACTGAGCACACTGAAGCTTCAGTATTGCTGCTGAAAGGAGCATAGAACCTCTCAAGACTGTGACTTGTGACTTATAATAGATAATGTGTTGAAAAGGAAAATAAGTCCTGTCCTGTTAATTACAAGTTCAATTAAAATACAATCACCATCAAAAGTATAGGTCAAGAAGAAAAGCAATACGCAGTAAATTTGTCATCTATAAAAGACAAATATGTCTTTTTATTAGTTTGAAGGTTAATGTCCTCGTTAGATTACAGGAGTTCATTACACAATTGCATCTGTGTCTGCTGTGTGATATATAACATTCAGCATGAATATTTCAGGGATGACATAAAAGGAAAAATAAAATAACTTGAGTATGAACACTTAAAAAGATAAACTTGACAGAGTGTACATTTCTGCAGATATGGTAGGCCTATTTCATCAAGGAAAAAAATAATATATATATTTTTGAGATGTAAGTAAAATACTAACACAAGTTGGCTTTGGAGGCTAGGGGATGCAGATTTGGGCTGGCAATGTTTATGATGACCATAGTTTTCCAATTTTTCCCTTTTACCCTAACATAATTGCTTTTGACTAGGCAAATCATGTTGTTCTCGTTGTAATGTCATTGCAATTTATGATTCCATAAGGCACTTGAATAGATTTTTTGTTTTTATATGCTATGCATTTCATTTTAATGCTATCCAAGGAAATTACCTACCCAAAGCTGTACGTGTTACTTTTTATTAAATACCAAATGGTATAATCTATTTCTCCCCCTTTTCTTGATTACAATCAAGATGTGGTTTAGATTTTATTACAGAAGCACTTTCCTGCCTCAATTAGAAACTTAAGGTTAATTTCTGCTTATACCTTGAACTAAATGTCAAATTTAATGCAGGTTTTATGCAAACCTAGGGGAAAACCCAACCACAAGGGGCAGACAGAGCCTTTTGGGAAGCTTTATATACACTGCTAAGGAAAAAAATCATTCTTGAATGGAAGAAATGACACAGACTGCACAAATTCCACTGGGAGATTTATAGCAATTTGAAGCGTACTCAGATACCATGACAGCAATAGAAGATCTTACCATAAAAAGAAGTATGCTATATATAAATTATAGAAGGACACACTCAACTTTCTCTGTTCTCTGTAACAGATCCAGATGAGGACCACTCTGGCAGAAACTAGCCCACATGGAATTCACAGTGTGTTGAAACTAGTATTTTGGTGTAACTCCTCAATCACTTATGTCCCTCTTCCCTGCCACCCAAGGGAGCATCCTCAGGGAACCTCTTACAGAATAATATGAAATTAAAGGCCTCTCTTGCTTCTATATATTTGGTAATTATTGTTTCTCCCACTTACTGGCTTTAAAAGTTTGCTTATTTTCCATATTAAGACAAATTCTCGAGGTTCTATAGAAGAAAAAAAAAGTTCACAATGACAAGATTGCTCATTAATATTTTTGTCATGAATTATTTATTCTACAAAACATAGCAGAATGTAAATAAGAAAACAATGTTGCATTCAGATTCTGAGTACAAAAGCTTTGCCACATCCAAAATCACAGAATCACAGAATTTCTAGGTTGGAAGAGACCTCCAAGATCACCGAGTCCAACCTCTGACCTAACACTAACAGTCTCCACTAAACCATATCCCTAAGCTCTACATCTAAATGTCTTTTAAAGACCTCCAGGGATGGTGACTCCACCACTTCCCTGGGCAGCCCGTTCCAATGTCTAAAAACCCTTTCGGTAAAGAAGTTCTTCCTAAGATCCAACCTAAAACTCCCCTGGCGCAACTTAAGCCCATTCCCCCTCGTCCTGTCACCAGGCACGTGGGAGAATAGACCAACCCCCACCTCGCTACGGCCTCCTTTGAGGTACCTGTAGAGAGTGATAAGGTCACCCCTGAGCCTCCTTTTCTCTAGGCTGAACAATCCCAGCTCCCTCAGCCGCTCCTCATAGGACTTGTTCTCCAGGCCCCTCACCAGTTTCGTCACCCTTCTCTGGACTCGCTCAAGCACCTCGATGTCCTTCTTGTAGCAAGGGGCCCAAAACTGAACACAGTATTCGAGGTGTGGCCTCACCAAAGCCGAGTACAGGGGGATGATCACCTCCCTAGCCCTACTGGCCACGCTGTTTCTTATACAGGCCAGGATGCTGCCGACCCTCTTGGCCACCTGAGCACACTGATGGCTCATATTCAGCCGACTATCAACCATCACTCCCAGGTCCTTCTCTGCCTGGCAGCTCTCCAACCACTCATCTCCCAGCCTGTAGCTCTGCTTGGGGTTATTGCGCCCCAGGTGGAGGACGCGGCACATGGCCTTGTTGAACTTCATGCAGTTGACCTCAGCCCATTGGTGCAGCCTATCCCGATCCTCCTGCAGAGCCTTCCTACCCTCGAGCAGATTGACACACGCACCTAACTTGGTGTCATCTGCAAACTTACTGAGGGTGCACTCAATGCCCTCATCCAGATCATCAATTAAGATATTAAAGAGGACCAGCCCCAGCACCGAGCCCTGGGGAACGCCACTAGTGACCGGCCTCCAACTGGATTTGACTCATTTACTATGAGTCTTTGGGCCCGGCTATCCAGCCAGTTACTAACCCAACAAAGCGTGCGCCAGTCCAAGCCAAGAGCAGACAGTTTCTTGAGGAGAATGCTGTGGGAAACGATGTCAAAAGCCTTGCTGAAGTCAAGGTAGACCACATCCACAGCCTTTCCCTCATCCACCCAGTGCGTCACTTTGTCATAGAAGGAGATCAGGTTCATCAAGCAGGACCTGCCCTTCATAAACCCCTGCTGACTGGGCCTGATCGCCTGCTTGCCCTGCAAGTGCTGCGTGACGACTCTCAAGATAATCTGCTCCATGAGCTTCCCTGGCACTGAGGTCAAACTGACAGACCTGTAGTTTCCCGGGTCAGTCCTCCGGCCCTTCTTGTAGATGGGCGTCACATTTGCTAGCCGCCAGTCAACTGGGACCTCCCCCGATAGCCAGGACCATTGATAAATGATGGTAAGCGGCTTGGCCAGCTGCTCCGCGAGTTCTCTCAGTACCCTTGGGTGGATCCCATCCGGCCCCATCGACTTGTGCACATCCAAGTGCCGTACCAGGTCACCAACCATTTCTTTGTGGATAGTGAGGGCCACATCTCTCTCCCCATCCCCTTCCACCAGTTCAGGGTACTGGGTATGCCGCTAAAGACTGAGGCGAAGAATGCATTAAGCACCTCCACCTTTTCCTCATCTCTTGTAACTAAGTTTCGCCCCCCCGCATCCAGTAAAGGATGGAGATTCTCCTTAGTCCTCCTTTTTGTGTTGATGTATTTATAAAAACATTTTTTGTTATCTTTAACGCCAGTAGCCAGATTGAGCTCCAGATGAGCTTTGGCTTTTCTAATTTTGTCCCTGCACAGCCTCGCAATATCCTTATCGTCCTCCCTAGTGGCCTGCCCACTTTTCCAAAGATTATAAACCCTCTTTTTTCTCCTAAGCTCAAGCCACAACTCTCTGTTCAGCCAGGCTGGTCTTCTTCCCCGCCAGCTCGTCCTTGGGCACGTGGGGACAGACCATTCCTGCGCCATTAAGATTTCCTTCTTGAAGAGCACCCAGCCTTCCTGGACTCCCCTGCCCTTCAGAACTACCTCCCAAAGGACTCTACCAACCAGTGTCCTCAGCAGCACAAAGTCAGCCCTCCGAAAGTCCAATACAGCGGTTTTACTGGTCCCCTTCCTGGCCTCGCCACGAATAGAGAACTCCACCATTTCACGGTCACTCTGCCCAGGACAGCTCCCGACAATCACATCCTCCACCAGTCCTTCTCTGTTTGTGAAGAGAAGGTCTAGCGGGGCGCCACCCCTGGTAGGCTCACTAACCAGCTGCGTCAGGAAGCTATCTTCCATGCTCTCCAGAAACCTCCTAGACTGCTTTCTCTGGGCTGTGTTGTGCTTCCAGGATATGTCAGGGAAGTTGAAGTCCCCCACGAGAACCAGCGCTGAAGATTTCGCAACTTCTGTTAGCTGCCTGTAGAACTCCTCATCCGTCTCCTCATCCTGGTTCGGCGGTCTATAACAGACCCCGATCAGGACGCTAGCCTTGTTGGTCCCGCCAATCCTAACCCAAAGGGACTCGACCTTGTCATTCCCAGCCTCGAGTTCTACAACATCGAAAGACTCTCTAATACAGACAGCCACACCACCACCCCTTCTGTGCTGCCTGTCCCTTCTGAAGAGTTTATAGCCAGTCATTGTAGCACTCCAGTCATGAGAGTGGTCCCACCACGTCTCTGTGATGGCAACCAAGTCGTAGCCTGCCTGCTGGACGATGGCTTCCAGCTCCTCCTGTTTGTTACCCATGCTGCATGCATTGGTGTAGATGCACTTCAGCTGGGCCATTGCCTTATCCCCCAGCCTTGCCATTGTTCCCCCTGGCACAGCTCCAAAAATCCTTGTTTCAGCCCCATAAATCTTACAGAATCATAAATTTAATTTTATAACATATCATGACATATTATTATCTTGGGAAAGAATATGTACTTTTGAATGGAATAATCGAAACGGTACTTTTTATATGGATAGGTCTTGTTATAAAACCGGTGTTTATTTATTTATTTATTTATTAAAGAAAGACTTTTTTATGAAGATAATTTTTGTCTTCATAACACATTGATTATTCTTGAAGAAACCTTTTTTTTTTTTTTTTTTAGGAAAAAATAATATCAAAGCCTCAATTTTCAACAATTTTCATGTAAAGTTCTTAGTGTAAAGTTCTTTATGGTAACAAAAATCATAAAATCATAGAATCATAGAACATCCCGAGTTGGAAGGGACCCATAAGGATCGCCAAGTCCAGCTCCTCCCACCTCACAGGTCTACCCAAAAGTTTAGACCATGTGACCAAGTGCACAGTCCAAATGCTTCTTAAATTCAGACTGGCTTGGTGCAGTGACTACTTCACTGGGGAGCCTGTTCCAGTGTGCGACACCCTCTTGGTGAAGAACCTCTTCCTGATGCGTAGCCTGATCTATCCCTGCCTCAGCGTAACCCGGTACCCGCGAGTCCTATCACTGGTGATGATTACGGAGAATAGTAACCTCTCTGCTCCCCCTCGCGGGGAAGTTGTAGACTGCAATGAGGTCTCCCCTCAGCCTCCTCTTCTCCAGGCTGAACAGCCCAGAGACCTCAGCCATTCCTCATATATGATGAAGGGCCTTCTCCTCTAGGCCCTTCATCATCTTCGTCGCCCTCCTCTGGACACTCTCCAACAGTTTTACGTCCTTTTTGTACTGTGGGGCCCAGAACTGCACACAGTACTCGAAGTGAGGCCGCAATGCTGCAATTCTGCAATGCTCTACATTATGAATATTTCTACGCTATTCTGGGGAACTATTAACAGAGAAGTGTTCTCAGTGTCTGTAAGAGAAAGAGATATTTACCTTCATCTTTTAGAAAGCACATGAGAAGTTAACAGTCAAGACAGTTAAAGAGTGAGTGAAGTGTCAGAAAACAAGATTAAAACAAAGAAAGGATGAAGGAAGGAAGGAAGGAAGGAAGGAAGGAAGGAAGGAAGGAAGGAA
>CM021763.1:5339837-5354679 GCA_011075105.1 Heteronetta atricapilla
CTCTGCTATCTAGAATTTCAATTAAATTTAAATTTACATTTAATTGACTGTCTTTCTCATTTCCCTCTCTGTTCACAGATGTATGTATAATTGCATTTATTCTAATTAATATTTACTGAATTTTAATCTACAATCCTGTGCTGCTGCTTAACGTGGTTATTTTTCTAAGTAATTCTCAAAAAGGTTCTTACTAAAACTTTTAAGAATCCATAAAACATATGCTTTCTGAATTATCTTTTTTCTTTCTGGATTTTCAAAGAGCTTATGATTTAATATTACTTTTTTTTTTTTTTTTTTTTTTTTTTTTATTGAAATTTTTTGTTTTTTTTTTTCAGGGTCTAGTAATTCAAGTTATCTCATGCTGTTTTTCCCTCAGTTAGATTTCCTGTCCAGTTCCACAAGAGTAGAGATACCTTTGAGTTGTTGTTATCTATTGGATATCCCCATGTTGTCTTCTCAGTAGAAACCCAAGATAGTCACACTCTGGTATATTGGTTTGTGTCATTGAATTGACTCACCAGTTATCCAACTGTCATCTGGACAAGGAACTTTGGAATGTAATTCTGTCCTTAGGGAAAGTGCTTTTAAATAGTTTTTCAGTATCTCCAAATGCCTGAATATTTTCACAACCATGGTTAGTAGTTAGAGATCCTCAAAAGTCCTTAGGGATCAGATCAAGACTTAATTGGATACCCCCATCCACTGAGTTTCTGCAACTGTATCTGCATGCACTTGGCAAGTATGAGGCAGTGTGATTTGTCTTAATAATCTTTGGTGATGCATTAAGCTATGTGAAATTACTTCCTAGTTTGCATAAACTAAGATTAAGCAGTCAGACTTTTACTCCAGTTCACTTGACACACAGTCAGTTCTTAAACCATGAGTATGGGTGTGTCCTATGGGTATTTGCAAAGCCATTACTGTCCTGTAAACAATTTCACAGCTAGCCATCAAATTTTCATAAATGCTTAATTTTTCACACGTGGCTTTGGACAAAACAAATAATATGCTGGTGTTTCTCCAGAGACATTTGTTTGTTTGCTTGCTTTTAGTTTTAGAACTGATTAATTTTCAATTCATCAATTTTCTAGATGCTTCTCTGTCTACAATTCCACTTTAGATTAATCTCGCTCTTATTCTGGGTAAGTAAATGTAATCTTCTTGGATGTCCATATTCAAGCAACATCGCCAGAGATTTTTATTTATTTATTTATTTATTTATTTATTTATTTATTTATTTATTGTACTTGTAGACATGATTTCTTTGTCCATGATAGAGCTGAGGTTAATAATTCACTGTTAGAAATAATTTTCCTATTCTGGCCCATTTTTGTCAGTGGACAGTTTTCCAGTCTAGAAAATTAGAAGATCTAAATAATTCTTCTATTATTATTTCTGTTCATTATAATGTTCCCCCTCCACCCTCCACCTCCTTGTCAATGTATTAGTAAATCCAAAGTAAAAAGAGTGTTTTGGGGATGTTGTACATATACAAGTAAGAAACTGTTGTGGAATATATATGTTATATATAGTGGTCAGAATGCTATATACCTATGTAATGTCAGCGGGGTAGCTGAATGACAGTCACATTTGAAAACTGTGTTTAACCATAAAAAAAAAAAAAAAAAAAAAAAATCTATACCACAATCAAATGTATCTTAAAATTACTGAACCAAAATATGTTGATTGAGTCAATTTACTTCCTTCCAGATTATAATCATGAAGATTTTCAGCATTTCAGTTTTGCCTCAAAAACTGTCATATGATGGGAAAAAATTCTAAGAATATATTACATCTCTGCATCTTTTGGGACTAGAAACCTCTGTGCTACTTTTATAGCATTTTAGGAAATGATAAAATTGCTTCATCTCAATTTAAAATATTTCCCATACATGTGAGTTTATAAGCAGTGTTACTGACAGTCTGAAAACCTGAATGCTTATAAATAGGAAACTGAAATGGGGATAGAAGGATCTCTGTAACCATTGCAGGCTGCATCCTTTAAATAAAGTAGCAAAGTAAATAACTTACTATCTTAAACAGTCCAAGAATGCTGAAGGTGGACAAGGGTTACCCAATTGCCAGAACTGACAACAGTATTCTCATAAAGAGACAGATATTAAACAAATGTGATGCTAATAGATACCAAAAATCTAATGGTGTCAGAAATACAAAAACCAAAACCTGAGGTGCAAATTATGGGTTTTTCTGAGAGCCAGATCTAGCCAACACAGAGGATACATTCCTTAGGGTAGGTCAGTTTTCAATGTCTTAAATCGGTTGTATTCTGACCTGGGGGATATACAGATCTTCTTAAGTGATAATTTCTTAAACCCTCAACATTATGCCTTGCTTAGGCAAAACACAAATGATAAAAGACCCCTTACCCAAAGAATAGGAAACAAATACATGCAATATATTTCTTTTTCTAATAGCATGCATAGCTCTTTATACAGCATACACACACATGTGCATACATACGGTTGCTTGACAGCCCTACTGCCAATGACATCTGGTTATCTACAATCTCCTTTACAAGAACCTTGCTCTCTGCAATGCACCACTGCCTCTCCTCTGTGTAAGATAAACATGGCAAACACAGATAGCAACAAGAAAGTGGTATCACAGGACCTGCTTGGTGACAGCAGCAGCTACAGCAGCAGCAGGGGCTCAGAAAACCTCCCCCATGTTTGTTTATATGCTCTGATGATCCAGATAAGACAGTTGCATGAAGCAAGAATTTATTATGGCATTGGGGGCTGACTAGAAAGCTAGAAAGCTTCTGTCTCTCTTTATTTTAATGGCCATTTCAATTACTTTTAGCAGACTTTGACAGAGCTTTGGTTATCACACACAGAGATGATGCACAAATTCAAACCTTAATAAACATGCACCCAGATTCCCATTTGGATCATGGATGCTGCTTGTGGGCTCTATCCAGATTTTCTGCCAAACACTGCCACCAAGTATGAATCTTAGATTTTCTCCTGAGTAGGTGAGAAGGGAAGAGACCTGCCTGCAAGGTCCTGCTTCCAATGACCTCAACAGGGGTTTGAAAGAACCCATAAATGCATCCACATCAATGTTTCCTCCTCTTTATTTTCCCTGTATGAAACAGAGCTGTGAAAAGCTGTCTGGAATGCAACTAAAGTAGTATTTCTAGCACAATAATTTCTAAAGATTCCAAGACAAAGTGGGAGATACTGTAACAGCCATCAGTACAAATGAAAAGGGAGCCCTATCCTTCATCTAAAAGAAAAAGAGAGAGGTGGAGTGAGAGGTGACTAATGCCTCAAGAGAGAAGAATCCAAAGCAGAAAAAGAAAATTTGTTTGCTGTGACTGATACAAAACTACAGTTCTCAAACACCAGAATAATATCTTAGTAAACTGACTGCCTTTCTCCCTTTTAGTTTAGGTGTGGCATGCAACACTACTATGAGAAATACAATGTTTTCAGGCTTGGAGAAGGAAATCTTTACTGCAACATAAAAAAAAAAAAAAAAAAAAAGGCTGTCCTGGAAGCTTGTCTGTTAAGCCCAATGGAAAAATAGAGATAAATAATTACAATTGTATATATATGTATACATATACTAAATTAGAGCTGATTAAAGTTCTACATGATGACTGTCAATAAATAAATAAATAAATAAATAAATAAATAAGAGATCGGTCAATTACCCCAACTTTTTGGAGGATTAACTTCTAAATGAAAGTGTTCACCCATCCATCTGGTTAATTTTAAATTCCTTATATTATTCGGAGTAAATTTGCTATCCTTCTTAGCTTCTCCTCTCTACATAATCCCTGAGAAAGTCACCTGGGTGCCAGAGGCTGCCATTTGTCAAGAAGTATGTTGAGAAAACACAAAATTCTGTACATAAGAAGAATACACATGATTTACTGCCTGCTAGTATTGCTTTTTGGTTGCAATGATCTCAATAAGTAGGGCTGTGGGATTCAGCAGTTGTTCCTGGCACTGGGTGAGATGAGAAAAAAAAAAAAAAAAAAAAAAAAAAAAAAAAAAGGGACTGTTTCCATCAGCTGTGTGAGCTGTGTGCCCTGATTTCAGTGAGAATAAGAGGTTAGAGGAATGTTGTTTTGTGTAACTCTTACATGGTTCAGAAACAAACTCATGGTCCCAATTTAGGACTCTGATCTTCATCTGGTTTCAATGAGTATGCATGTTAACCAGAAGAACACACTCCAAGAGGCTTATAACACTGAGGATCCATAGTCATGGGAGACATGAAATTTAAAATAAGATATAGGATAGTTGTAGACATCTGAATCCCAACCTGTAATTCTGAAAATTCTCCTCAGCAAGAAATATCCTCCTCAGGCCGTAAGATCTAGGTTTTTATATCACTCAAAATTTTGAAATTTTACCAGATATGTTTAAATATTCTGACTTTGGATGCACATGCATAGCATCTTTTCATTTAATTGGCTATAGTGATCCATATCAGAGAACGAAACTCAGCCTTGGGCATTCATCAGTGGTTCTTGTAGCTGAACAACAAAGGATTAGTTAAATAATATAAACTTTTTCTGTAAGTAATTATGAGTATATGTATAATTATTTTTCCTACAGGCCTTAACAGCACCAGAGAAGCTGTTATCCTTTATCAAGTAAATTAGATGCAGCTTAAAAATTGGTATGTGTGCCAGAGTTTTTTGGATCTATTAGGTAAATAACCTCACTTTTTTTTTTGTTTTGTTTTGTTTTGTTTTGTTTTTTAATTATTATTATTATTTAAATTTATTCTAGGTGGTCTAGTCTCACATATATAGAGAGGATTTAGAGAGGCAACATGCATTAACAATATTTGAAATCAGGTGTATAAATCCCTATATATTGATAAGAAACTAGACCCTTAAGTAGTAATTCTAATTCCAACAGAGAGCTGAATGCTTGCCTGTAATAAATCACACCATTCTGGAATAGGAAGAAGGTAAAACCTACACTAAAGGCACTTACACAGTACTTCTTTCTGGGACAGACTGTAAACTTTTCAATTCTTCATCCAGTCCAGTTTTGAATGTTTCAAATACCAGATCTTCTGTCATTCCCCTGAGCAAAATATCCTGTCTCCCTACAGAGAAAGCATTGTTAAGGGTTCTTTCTAGACATTCAGTTCAATTATTCATTTATTCACTCCTAATTATGCTCACCTCAATAAAAAATTGTTCTCCTCAAAACTGCACTCAGTTGGAGATACCTCCCCATGCCCCCTGCTATTATTTGGACAAAGTTAGCAATTCCATTATTCATGTGCCTCAAGTGAAGCTTGTATGTCTGTCTTTGTGGGATTTCTCTGTGTTTCATTTCCCCAGATCTACAACAAGTCTAACTTTCTCACATCCTTTATCTATTTTTCTCAAAGCTCTAACACAGGGTCAATCTTTGTTTGTGTACATTATCTACAAGCAATACTTAGGGAGTCTGAGATCAGCTTCTGGAATACTCAGTGATATAAGTGAAAAATCATACTAAGAAAAGGAAAAGTTTCATACTATTTAATTATGCAGTAAATTACTACTGGAGAGTGGTGACTGAAGTCAGTATCCCTTTCTAAGCCTGTCTTGTTATTGCAGGCCCAGGATAAGTTTAAATCCAAAAATAGCTAAAAAGAATGTGCTGAATAGTACATACTGAATAGATATCATCCTGTACATTGGAAAGTAGCTGGAGCAAAGCTTACATAATCCTGTGGGAAAAAAAAAATAAAATAAAATAAAAAAATAATCCTTTATGAAACAGATGTTTAAAATAAAATAAAATAAAATAAAAATATATGAGTTTTGCACATATACAGTTAGGGAAGTGTTTCCTTCAATTACTTTTTCCTTGAGTAACAACTGTCAAGGAGAAATGCCAGCCAATGTAAAGCTGAAATTGAGAAGTGTATGGATCCAGATTATTTGAATCATTTCATAGGGCTGAATAGAAGAAGCCTTCATGCTCCCAAAATATTTTTGATCTTCTAAAATAGGCATGGCTGCATATGCCTTGGCTTCAGCAGGGAACTAAAGCATTGAAAGAACTGAAGTAATAGTAATGGGACCAAGATCCCAATTGCAGCTCTCAGGTTCAGCTGTTTGGATTCAAGCAGTATATTTCACTTTCCTGTTCCTCACCTCAGTTTCTGCTTGTGATGTTTATTTAAACAGTGACTTGTAAACCATATATTTGTATGATATCTGAGAACATGAACCCTGAATTCAGCTGAAGCCAACAGACATTAATATTGCATATATAAGGCTACTTTCATTTGAAAATACACAAAAAATTAAATACAATTCTTCAGATCTGTGACACGGCAAAAATAGCTATCAATAGCTTTCAGTTTCACTTCTCTAGGTGCTTAAGCTATGTGAACAAAGTTGAAATCACATACCTTGTCTTTTCTTTATGGTCAAAGTAATCAGTACTTTGTGAGAGGCAATCGACCACTTCAGAGAGGAATTACTTTGAAGAAGTCCTAGAATTCTCTGTATTACTGAGAAGCAGGAACTTTTTGACTTCCAATTCAGCCATCCCATAAGCTCGGAGAAATCCAGGAGAAAGCCAGGACCTTTGTCAGAGGAGTTCAAAGTCTAATTAACTTTTAAACCAGTATGAAGCACATATTGTACAGATAGCACAATAATCAATGCTCATGGAACCACATACACCAAGCAAGAAAGAAATTAACAGGGGAGTGAGGAGGGAGAAGAAAGATGGAAGTTGGTGTTAACAAACAATGTAGGTCTGTGCATCAGGGTCCTCACCAAAACCAGTTTGTCTTCCTGCATTCTACCACATATTTCTGTATGTGTTTATTTCTGTCATGGATATTACAGGGAAAATGTTAGGATAACTTGTACATCGTATTCTGAACAGTGAAGGAATGACAGTCCATGTGATCTTCTCTGAAGACTCAATCCTTAACCAATAAAATCCAACCATCACAGAATGTTTTTATAGGTGTAAATTAGTAAATGAATGTCTCCAAGGCTTCTCAAGTTGCATCATGACATCCAGAAATATAATGTTAAACTGAGTGAGTGAAAATCTTACAACATTGTAAATTATTCCTTTTTTTTATTATTTATTTATTTATTATTTTTTTTTTTTTAAAAAAGAGTAACACCATTCATAATTAACTTGTGAAGTCTTGGCCATATTTTCCAGCATACTGAAGTAAGAAGAATGAGAAGACAACGTGTTTCAGTCTACTGTAAAAAAAAAAAAAAAAAAAGAACAGAACAAAACAAAACAAAACACAACAAATAAAAATAAAACCAAATAAAACTCAATTTTCAGGGAACTGGAAATGCAATTTTCATTTTCTGTAATCCTATGAATAGTCATAATATGAAAATACTTAGAATTGGTGATATATATCCTTATTAGTTAAGTGTACATCTCAGCTTTTCACCTAAATTATTTTTATTTTACTATAAATTAAAACTGGAAACTGGTTTGAAGTCCCAATTCAAGTATCCAAAATCCAGTCCTCACTGTGAGATCCTAGCTAACCAAACAGTCTCATAATGTCATCTGTTCCTGCTTTTCTTACTTATTCTCATCTTATTTAAATTTCATATTTATATGCAGTATACAGGGATGACATGGTTTTCATGAAGCTGTTCCTTTGAAACTTTGAGTTTTATCTTGGACAATGACAATCACCTTGCAACAGAGACTTTATCTCCTGGTAATAGATGCTGATCAGCTGGCATGGAGATAATAATGTTCTTATTGGTGGTACTAGGCAGACCCTGGTGTTTTCCAGTACTCATGAGAAAAATACTGTTTTAAGAAGAAAGACAGATTCCATAATCATTCACTGGAAATGATTACATGTTTATATTCTTGCTAGTGCCTCCTGATAATCCACTTGAAATTATCCTGGTAATTGAGGGTTTGGACATTTTGGTAGGTGGAATAAAGTGGAACAAGATTTGTTCCTGTTTGTCATATAGTAGATGATGTCTAGGACAATAAAGAACTATTGGACAAATATATTTGCTCCAGACTAAAACATTTTCTGACAAGTATCAAATTTTATTTTTCTTAAACTTATAAAAATGTTCCCTTACACTGATGTTACCACTGTTATTTAGAACACAATACAAAAATGAGTTTCAGCCTGTGAACACAGAATATGGGATTTTCATTTGATATTTGACCATATGACAGGGTCCCCCTGGAAAGCTTTATTTGCTCCTTGCTTCATAAATAACTTCTAGAGGATCAAAGGTCTAGGCATGAAACAGCATAGTAAATTTATCCCTGGATGATCTAGCAAAATCAATAGAGTCACATCAGGGATAAATTTGTCCTAATATGTTTACCCACAGATAAAAACTGTATAGCATCATCACATTTATTATGGCGTGATACAAGATACTACAGCTATTCATAGCCTTCTTTGTCATCCACATACCCTACAGCTGATTTTGTCTTATAGTGGATAAAATAGTTAATAAATATCAGCAGCCTCTTCTGCATATTAGGCATGAATTAGGCAAGGGTCCACCCTTGCACCTTAACCTAGTTTCATACAACCTGAGACTGAGTTCTAAAGAGCATAAACATGCAGAACACTTTAAATCTAAACTCAACAAATGTTATATTTTTAGAAGTTGGGTCTATTATTTTAAGCACTGTTTGTCCTCATTTCCTAATAGTTTCTCCACATTGTGATAGAATGATACAGTCTCAATTTTCTGAGAACCATAATGCTAGAAGTGCAAGATATGTTCAACATTGGGATACCAGGGGAATGGTTTCCCTGGCAACAGCAAGCACATAAACGTATTCAGAGCAGTCCCCATTTCTCCTCTGTTTTAAACCTCCATTGATAGGGGAATCAAAGCTGGTTCAGATTTATTATTATTATTATTATTACTATTAATAATAATTATTATTATATTTATTTAAGGTGAAGCTCTGGTTAGAAATACAGAGCCTTATTGCATTTTGCCACCTTGTGGAGCAAACCTGGAGGAAGGGTAGCCACTATGGGAATTCAGAGAGATGATCATGTAATGTCACAGGAGAAAAAAGTCACACGACGCTCTTCCGATCTAAAAGAATAAACAATAATTAAAATAATGAAGCTTATTTTCAAATAAAGATTTTTCCAAGGTCAGTTTTAAAATTATCCATATTAGTACTCAGTCTAAGGTAAGGTTTGGCTCTGATTCAACATGACACTTAGATATGTGTCTACTTTTAATCTGGGCAGCATACATTCTCGTTTAAAATGCAGATCCCCTGTGTTTTATGCATTTGGACACTCCCATAGAAATTAGACATATGCTTCAATATCTAATTGAACCATGGCTTACATGATGTCACATTTGTGTTATGTAGATCCTGCTGTATTTCCTTCTTTCATAAAACAGACTCAATTGGGATCACTCTGCAAAGTTGCCTTTGAGAGTGTGCAATAAAATTGATTTTTTTCTTCGACTTACCTCTGTTTTACCTGCACTGACATTTTGAAGTGAGGACATGTGTGTTTAATTTGTCTACAGCTTGACATGTTTCCCTAGGAGTGGTCATTGCACACATGGAAAGAGATTTGAACCCTAGACAAAAGGATCTGGGAATATGACCTACCTATTATGAATGCTTGTTACATCTATAATCTTCAGTACAGGTGTGTCTTGGTTTCAGTTAGGACAGAGTTATTTTTCCTCCTAGTAGTTGGTAGGGTGCTGTGTTTTGGATTAGGATGAGAAGAGTGCTGATAACATGCTGATGTTTTAATTGTTGCAGAGCAGTACTTACACTAAGCAAAGGACTTTTCAGCTCCTCGCTCTGTCCTGCCAGGGGGTGGGCTATAGGTGCAGCAAGAGCTGGGAGGGGACAGACCCAGGACAGCTGACCCAAACTGGCCAAAGGGGTATTCCACACCATCTGACAGCATGCTGAACAATATATAGGGGTAGACAGCAGGGGTGGGGGGGCTGGCTTCTTGGAGTTGGGCTAGGCATCAATCAGCAGGTGGTGAGCAAGTGAACTGTGCACCACTTGTTTCATACATATTATTAGTAGTACTATTATTTTATTATTATATTTGTTATTATTATTATTATTATTTTCCTATCTTAATTAACTGTCTTTAACTCAACTCACAGACTTCACTTTCCCTTTTCTCTCCCCCATCCCGGAGAGGGAGGGGGGAGGGTGAGTGAATGGCTGTGTGGTGTTTATCTGCTGACCGGGTTAAACCACAACAAGGTGTAAGAGATGAATTTTAAGGGTGGTGTTATTGCCTAGTTTTTCACAGAGCAGCATAAAAATATGAGTATCCTTCTTCCCCTGAAAAATTTGACCCCTCTTACATAACAGACATAGATAAATAGGTTGTGGAAAATAAAATAGAAAAATCCAAGGGAATAAATACAAGTTCCTAGTATTGCATGTTAAAGTGATTAAAGGGATTATGTAGTCTCATGAATTTGGTAATTATTTGTCATATATATTTGTCATATTATTTGTCAATATATGTGTCATAATCACAAAAACTTTTGTTCTGTCAGAACCATTTATACATGAACAAATACAAATTGTATCACCATGCTTGCACTAACTATGACTGGAGCTTCTGTGTATTTTTTCTCTTTCTATTTCTAGAGCTTTTGTTATTTCCATGTTTCCTGAGTATTAATATTCCCCACAGGCTTCTGTATTAGCTTCCATTCGTCTTTTGTAAGGACTAGGAAACAGAAAGACAACATTTTTGAATCAAGAAATACAGAAATCACCTAGTCCTGGACTATCTTTTGTGATTAAAACCAATTCACCACCTCCTCCCATCCCACTGCCCATCTTCCCCTGCCCCCACAGCGAAACCATACATAAAGAACAGAAATCCTGAGCATATATATATATATATATACATATATATTCAAAATAACATGGCATCCTGTTTTCATTTTTCATATGTCTCATAGCATACCAGCTAGCACCTCCGGTCTGCAACACTAGAAGTGGAATTTAGTGATGCAAGCACTCACAAAGGAAAAGGAAAAATAAATAAATAAATAGAAAGAAATCTGGTATGAAGGGAAAACCAATCTTTGTGCAGCCTATGATGGACTGAGCATGAAGCACTCTAGATAGGGGATATCTGTTGCTGAGTGAGAGCACAAGCAGCACACAGCAGTCTTGGAAATCAGCCAGATGTGAACAAAAAGTTGTATTTATAACTTTGTGCCTTGTGCTAGGCTCTGATTGGCAACCAGAATGGTTAGGTTTCATTGTTTTTAAGGTTCATTAATGAGCACTGCCTCGAGCCTCCATTGAAACTGCTCATGTTTGGACAGTAATGATGAGGATGTTATACCATCTGGGTGCTCAATAAACAGCACTTAACATTTGCAAACAAGTAATCAAGTGTGTAAGGAAGTGTGCTTTCTTGAAGAGAAAAAAGAAAACAAAGGGGAGGAAATTGGATAGGATACAATGACCTACTTACTGCTTTCACAAACTACAGTAACTGTTCAAGCTTCTCTTTTCATTGTGAAGCAACTTTAAAGGCTGCTGGCTGCTTTCTGTCTCCTACAGAAAGTCTCAGCTGGAGCTGTCAGACCGCAGGGCTCTGTCACCTGTCCCACCAAGCAGCCAGGCTGTCAGGCTTCAGTTGCTCATCCACCTTGTGTTCCCATAGCCATTCAAGCCTCTCCTTCTGGCTTCACAAGCTGCCTGTTCTTCATTAGTTTCTGCTTTTCAGTGTTAAGGACCATCATATTGCTGGACTTGGGATCCCAAGGTAGTGCCATAATATGTGGTAAAAAGAAATATGCAGTGTGTGCACACTGTAAAACAAACTATGGGTCTCTTCCCTTGAGGTCCCACTCTGTTTCCTAGACCTGACAGCATTTCCCCATCTAGGCTTCCTTCCCCCACTCACCACTTCTTTGGGCACATCTCCTTCAGACCTCAGAAACCAGATTTTACCTTCTAGCTCTACAAAAGCAAATAAATTATAGCACAATTTTAGTTTACACCTTCAAATAGCACTTTCTATTTGCAGGCATTTGCTAGCATTGTCTGTTTGCAGGCTGAAGAATTAATCCGATGGGACCTTTTGACTGCAGCACTGCAAAATAATCCCCTTCTGCATGGCTCTTTGGTTTGACCTTCACTTCCTCTCCTACACAGGCTTCTCCCCCAAAATATTTCCACAACTTTCAATCCTCCAGCATGATATGTTGCTATTTGAAGTAAAGCTAGGGAGAATTTGATATTTAAACAATATTACTGAATGCATCACATTCACATATACAGAATGTGCTTACTCTGCCACCTGCTTCCGCTTATACTCACACTCAGACTTCTGCCCTGGGGAAGAGGAGAGAGCAAACACCTGACAGATGCTTAGTCATGATGCTTAATATTTCTGGAAAATATTCAGGTGCTGAGTTTAGACACAGGAGAAAGGCAGAGTAGAATTAAAACAAATTCCATATAAATCTATCAGAATTATCTCCCTGGAAGAATTCTTGTAAAGATTAGACGTGGGAAGGAAGTGTTATCACTTTCCCCCTTTTCACACCACTCAGTTGCAACAGCATCATTAACAGTCAGTCTAGGTTTTATTCAAATCCAGAGTTACTGCATAATGAGATCTAAGACCTACTGTATTTATATATCCATTCCCATCTCTTCGGTATCTGAGCACCTTCTAGTATAACTCAAAGTGATATAATTAACATCTGTCAAGTGTGGCTCTCTCTCCCCACAGGAGGGAAAGATTGCCTGTGGATTTTCCTTTCTTCAAGTATGCTTAGTGCCATGTGTCTGTATTAGCCAAACTATTTAAATAATAAAATAAAATACAATATAATGTAAAATAACATAAAATATCATAAAATAAAATATAATGTAAAATAGCATAAAATATTATAATAAAATAACATAAAATAATAGATAGATAGATAGATAGATAGATAGATAGATAGATAGGCAGAGAGAACTAACAAATCTTTGTACTTGGCAGAAAGAGGACAGAGGTGAGTGATAAATCCTCTGGCATTTTGTGAAGCTGTACCTATCTTGGTATTTGGACCTCTGCTGACACAACATGGAAACTTGACATCTTAGCTATCCACTGGTTCTTTAATTGTACCTTACAACCTTAAAATTACTCATATATGTCAAGGTAGCTTTTACAGATGGGCCTTCATGTGCTCTAGATGCAAGGCTGATGTTTCAGGATGCACAACAGTACTCTTCAGTTCTTTACCACTCCAGCAAGCTTGTAAGAAGCAATGATACTCCTCTTTGACTCTAGGTGATCTTCTCATGACTTCTTAAGAAACTACCTGAGCACTTTGGCTTTTCTTTCTTTTCTTCTCATTTTCTATGAAACTTGCTAGGGATTTACTTCTTTGGGATAAATGCACAGCATAGTTCATAACAGACATCTAAAATATCTCAAGTTCATTCAATTCTGTTTGTTTTTTGTTTTTGTTTTTGTTTTTCCTCCACCTAAACCATTCCCTTGTGACAGCTGAGTAGAGCCATTACTTACCAAGGAGCTAGACAGTCATTGAAGCCTCCTGTGTCCTGATATATGAGCACTTTGTAAATAGCTACTGAGGTCTTGAATATTCAGCATGATGGAATTTGTTTAGTCTAGAGGAGGGAAGAGTGAGGAGAGACATAAGTATCTTCAAACATGTAAAAAAATAGCTGCAGAAAGGAAATGAATAAAGTGTTTTTCACCTCCGCTGGAGCTAGGGCAAGCAGTAATGGGCTTAAATTGCAGTAAAGGAGATTTAGGTGGGACATTAGGGAAAAAAAATCCTAACTCTAAGGATTGTTAAGGATAGCTATATATTTCAGAGAGACTGTCGATCCCCCATTACTGCAGATTTTTAAAAAGGACTTAAATGAATCTCTGTCAAAAACTGTTTAGGTACAGTTAGGGCAGGCAAAAGATTACCTGGTCCCTTCTAGAAATCCTTTCTAGCAATCCCTTCTAGCCCTGCTAACTGTGCTTTTGTGGAGAACCAACATATTCAGAAAGCTGTTGTATATGTACCTGAGTACTGAGGATATATTTGTCTATGTTGAATACTTGTCATTTTTACTGGGGGAATTTAATTCCATTCCTCATGCATTCTCCTAAGGAAAAGCAAAATTTTCAAAGGGATCCCAAATGGTTTTATTTTAAAGCATTCTGTATTCTGTCCTATCCATTCTGCAATGCATGTTTTAAAAACTCAGTTTGCCCTCTGTAGTATTATTTGTTTTTCAAAGCTATTCAAATCACATTAAGCTAGGATTTGATTAGAAGAAAGGTGAGATCATGTTGCTCTCTGTGCTGGGTAATAAACAGTTGTTCTAACCTTGATTATCTCAGTAACATAACATGATGTGCTGATCAAATGCTTTTTGCATTGACATGCTTTTCTGAGAAGTCAAAGTACAAGAATTTTAAATGCTCTTACTCAGGAAATGGGGAGAAAAATATAGATTTTATTGGCTAAAGCATGAGTCGTCAGAGAAGATCACATGGACTGTCATTCTGTCGCTGTTCAAAATACAGTGTACACTCACTTAATATCCGTAAGATTTTCCCCATATCTATGATGGAAAAAAACACATACAGAAATATGTGTTAAAATGCAGGAGGACAAACTGATTTTTTGAAGACCAGATCCACATTGTTTATTAATAAAAGTTGTTAACATCTTTCTTCCCCCTTCTCACCCCCCAGTATGTTTGCATAAAAAATATATATAAAATAAAATAAAATTAATAAAATAAAATAAAATAAAATAAAATAAAATAAAATAAAATAAAATAAAATAAAATAAAATAAAATAAATCCA
>CM021763.1:5355293-5369099 GCA_011075105.1 Heteronetta atricapilla
TACTATACATTTCTGTTTATATATGAGTCCTCAGAACAGGTATCTGGATAAATGACATTCGGGTGGTTAGTCTAACCTGAGACAGATAAGGAAATGGGATAAAGGCATTTACTGAATTTAGGATGAGTTCCCAGATTTCTTATTGGATTCCTGTCTCACATGGGAAAATAATTTCCTTCTTATTTCAAACTCCCCCCAATTACCCCGCTCCAAGAAATGAAAAAAAAAAAAAAAAAATAGTACAATGATACTTATACATATATGTGCATATATGTGTATATATTCTGTCCAGTCTTTGCACATCTTGTCCATGAAGGTCTCTAGGTAAGGAGTGTCTTTTCTTACAAATGTACATACATAAAGATCCAGTTTATGCAGCAGTCACAAGAGAAGATCAAGGAATTATCAAGGAACTGCCTTTCTCCTACAGGAAAGCTTCATATGCGTGTTTCTAAGTGAGTGAAAGAATCATTCTTTCCTCATGGAGAGGGCCATGGTTTTAAGCTTTTTGCAGGCTCACTCTCATGTTAGTTTTACTTGCATTTACTTTACTTTATGTCACATTTATCTCATAATAGCTGAAAATGTGCCATCTGAAAAAGGCAAACTCTCTCTGTAATGCAATCCTATGTCTTTAGGAGACAAGACTTCATTTGGAACTTTTAGCACTTATGGAACATTATGGGGGGATTACCTTTCTTATCCTGCTGTCTTGGAAGATATTCAACACATTGCCAAGGGTTCCTCATCCCTCTCAGTAAATCTCTTTCCATCTTTTGTGTGGTGGGTATCTTAATTAAGCAAAACAATAGAAGATTTGGGCCAGAAAATTTATAAATATCCATATGCAATTGCTTTTTCAGTGTGGTTCCCTGAAAGATCACACAGCATACTGTTAAATGAATGGAGAAGGTAGGTGTGGATGACTGCACAATTGTTATTACGGGACAACAAAAAGCAATATCATATATAGTTACATCAGAAATATCGTTACATCAGAAATGAAATGGTGCCTGCCAATATGAATCTCTGTAATACTCTCCTTGCCAAATAAAAGCAGTAGGGAGCCTAAACTGTGTAGATGCTGGGATAGGTAAGCAGGACATTAAATGTTGAGAAATAATTTAGCAATATCCTACTCTTTACAAGATAAATAACTGAAGACTTTGAAGTCGCTGTTTGTGATATCTCCTCACAGCTGAGTGTGTGCCAGCTGGACAAGAGATAATCAACTAACCTGATTTTAATCTTTATAAGAAATTTTAAAGGATTAGTTGGAGAGAAGAACTTGATTGATATACCCGTTGAATCCAGACCTTTTTCTATCAGTTCTTAGGAAGTCCCTCCACCAACATCCCTTAATTCTTTTTTGAAAATAAAAGATTTGAAATAATTCTAAAGACAATGTTTCCATTTGACTAATTGATTTCATTGTCTGCACATTCATATTAGGGCCTTGCTAAACAAAATCAGCACAAATAAGACCTGGAGAGTGAAGGATGACAAGAAGTTATTATGTTTATGCATTGGTAACATAACATAAATAACATTTTTTTTTTATGTTTATGCATTTGCTAAAAAAATCTTTATCTGGCTTTATTTATTTATTTATTTTTATTTTCCCTAGTCTATGATCAGAATTTAAGTGCAGAACACACAGGAGGAAGCCTTGATTTGTTTTACCCCTTCCAAATCCATGGCAGCTGGTGGTTTTGCCATTCATGTCACAGGAGGTGGGCCAGTTGCCAGGTTAGCCTTGTGTAAAGTTTCAGAAAAATAAACTTAATTTCCTACATGATCACCTCTTAATAAGTATTCATTGGAAGTGTTTGAGGGGTAGAATTCTGCTCCAAACTAAATAGCTTAATAGAGGTGTCTGCATGTGAGGTAGGTGTCAAATCCCTTTATACTCCACAGTTATGATTTTTTGAGGGTCTGATTTATTGTTCAAATTCAAGATATATAGTACCAGGTAGGAATTTTCAGGGTATCCCACATTGCTTCCATTTGTCACTCCAAAAAGATATGTGCCTTTTTTGGACCCTGTGTAATATCTACCAAGCCTATGGCATGCCTTGCTATGGTTTGCTATGGTTTGGCTATGGTTTGTCTTATTTCATTTACATGTGGGCACCTTACTTCATTCACATGTGGGTGTCAGAGTCTTAGTCTGGAGCTGCATCACCCCAAGCACTACAAAACAATATCAATTTTTAGATATACATTATATATGTTGACAGTAAGGGTGGTATTTCTTTTTCTTTTGTCTCTTTAAAAGATTTTTAGATACAGAAATGTATTTTCTGATAGGTTTCATCACAACTTCTTATTTCATCTTATGATGTTTGGGATATGATTTTTTCTAGTATGATTCAACTTCCTGTAATTAACATGACAGATTGCCCACAACTGTTACTTTTGATGGTCCCATGCATTGTGTGCTGAGCATCACGCTGAGCATCAGGACTGGTAGGAAAACCTACCCGTCCTGTCTTAGTATCTGGGCTGTGCTAGAAACACAGGTAAGAAAACTGGTCCCAGCAGTTAGCCATTTCTTAGTCAGGAATTATTTGAAATAAAATCAATATCTCCAAGTTTCAGATCACAGTGACTCCCCATATGTTAACGTTGTGCTAGAAGACCAAAGAAATATTTTTTATTAGATGAAGATGTTCAAACAGGTACATGAGATACAATGATTGCCTTCATGAAGCTAATTTTACTATCAAGTTCTTCCCATTAATGCAAACAAACAAATAAGCAAAAAACTACAACAAAAACACTTTTTTTTCTCTCCTTAGTATGTTGAATTTATTAAAATATTGCTACCTGAAGGCATGCCATTCTCATTTTCTTAAAAATCTGTCTTTGTCTTATTTGTGTTCTTTATCCAGCTTATTAATTTGACTTTCTATTATAATCATTCTTTTAATCACTGTCTTTCCAATTTCTTCTTTTCATTCAGATCATCTACTTTCCACTTATGCCCTCATTCCTTACCACAGAGATCAGTGACTATTTGACTTGCTAAATCATTATAAGAAATTTTAACCCAAGCCTATTAACCTCAGACAAAGTGTTTTGGAGCTTTTCATTTGTATGCAGTAAGGGTGTTCTTCAGAGAGGGAAAAATAAAAATAAAAAATCCAAAAGAAATAGAAATCAATATCTTAAATTAGTAAAATGTTCAATATGGTATTGGTAGCTATTACATATTTTTTCTGCTTCTGAGATTCAAATACATATGCTCAGCAATTACTGTTGCACTTGCATAATAGGATTTTTTTTTTTTTTGATTAGCATATCTTTAACTTCTGTTTGCATTTTTAAAGTGTGGTTACTTTTATTTTTTAATTTCTCCTTTTCATCTTCGTTATGTTCTGTTATACCTACACATTTTCTTTTGTTCTTGTTTTGTTTTCCTGAGGGCTTGCTGTCTCCAAAAGGTTTGTTTAGAGTTTGGTTTTGTAGTTAACAATACACAGTAATGGGATAGCAGGAAAGCAAGGCATATGACATATTGAAGTTTAATGTATAAATTGTGAAACCATGTGATAAATACTATTTTTTCACAGGAGGCAGCCAGGAAATTGTGTGATGCACCAGTAGGTCCTACAAAAGCTGTAATATACTTTTTAGATGCTCAGTTTTTCAGGTTTGTGTACTCTGAGGGAACTTTTTTATGTTTTCATAAGACATATATTTTGTATGAACACCTTAACTGCAACTACAGGCACTGAAAATTTCACCAAAATGAGTTGGACTAAGTTCTTGATGTAATATCAAGAGAGAAGTTTTGATTGAACTTTCTCTTTATTAGATTTAGAGCAGTTAGATATAAGACAGTGTTCAGGTAGATAAGCAAATGTATAAAAAATATTTAGTGCAATCAATCAATTTTCAGCTGCCTAGAAGTCTCTAATATATTTGTGCCAGAGCATCCTTATGCCTTTCTATACATTTTGTTGCTGTTATATTATTTATAAAATACTTCAATTAATTTAGTATCAATGCAAAATAAGTATGATTTTGTTATAATTGTTTCATTTCTTCAGACCCTCAAAATATAGTAGATTCTTGATACCATTTTACTCATCTGGATAGGCTGCACCGATGGGCTGAGGTCAACTGCATGAAGTTTAACAAGGCCAAGTGTCGGGTCCTGCACCTGGGGCGCAATAACCCCAAGCAGAGCTACAGGCTGGGAGAGGAATGGTTGGAAAGCTGCCAGGCAGAGAAGGACCTGGGAGTGCTGGTGGATAGTCGGCTGAATATGAGCCAGCAGTGTGCTCAGGTGGCCAAGAAGGCCAACGGCATCCTGGCTTGTATCAGGAACAGCGTGACCAGCAGGGCTAGGGAGGTGATCGTCCCCCTGTACTCAGCTCTGGTGAGGCCGCACCTCGAGTACTGTGTTCAGTTTTGGGCCCCTCGCTACAAGAAGGACATCGAGGTGCTTGAGCGGGTGCAGAGAAGGGCGACGAAGCTGGTGAGGGGCCTGGAGAACAAGTCCTATGAGGAGCGGCTGAGGGAGCTGGGCTTGTTCAGCCTGGAGAAGAGGAGGCTCAGGGGTGACCTTATCGCTCTTTTTAGGTACCTCAAGGGAGGCTGTAGCGACGTGGGGGTTGGCCTGTTCTCCCACGTGCCTGGTGACAGGACGAGGGGGAATGGGTTTAAGTTGAGCCAGGGGAGTTTTAGGTTAGATGTTAGGAAGAACTTCTTCACTGAAAGGGTTGTGAGGCACTGGAACAGGCTGCCCAGGGAAGTGGTGGAGTCACCATCCCTGGAAGTCTTCAAAAGACGCTTAGATGTAGAGCTTAGGGATATGGTTTAGTGGTGGGCTGTTAGCGTTAGGTTGGAGGTTGGACTCGATGACCTTGAGGTCTCTTCCAACCTGGAAATTCTGTGATTCTGTGATAATATCTTGAGATCTCAAACAAAATGTTAGCCAGGTTGGTTTTGTTTTCCTGTTCATGGTTTTGCACTGTGAATTCATTGATTTCTGTAATTAAATGAGCGGGAAGTAAATACCACCCGTTTGCTTTATGTTACTCCTCAGAGCTGATGGCTGAATCTTAATAAGCTGTTTAGTGTGATCTTGTGCCAGAGCAGCTAGGTGTTAACAGTTTCCCTAGTGCTACAATTCCATGTAGCAATCTGTGGTTATAATTGACTCTGCCGGGACAGAAGAAAAAAGAGGTGGAATGGCATTAGATTAAAATGAGGCAGTATAGTGCAGACTGGTTAAGTCAAAGAATACAAAATTCTTTCCATTTTAATGTAAACTGAATTCAACACTTACAATTTTCTTCCTTCTTTCAAAGTGATTGCAGTATTTCAGATTCAGATATAGGTCTGGAGAGAGAGATCTGAAGGCATTCCCTCTTTGGTAACAGAAAAATAAATAAATAAATAAATAAGACATTTAATTACCAAGGATAACGGTAATGTTTTTGTAGTGTTCCTTATAGTCTTCAGTGTTCTTGTGCCAATGTTCTGTAGTCAACACACATTACAAGAATACAAAAACAATGTTGTTATGGTACTCCTTGAACTCCAAAACATCAAGACATGGTGCTTGTATTAAAAAGGATGAAAAGATAAAACAGAACTAGGGTAAGAAACACAGTATCAACCAATAAAATGAAAAACTATAAAAAATAATTTTTAGAATGGTTAAACAGGGATGATATAAGAAGCTTAAGATATGAAATATATATGTGTTATATATATATATTCAATATATAAATTTCCAAAATGGTTTGGAATAGTTTATAAAGGTTTTAGTTGGCCATGGAGAAAAATCATTTTTTTACTTATAACACAAAGAGTCCAACAGTTTTTTGTTTGTTTGTTTGTTTATTTGTTTGTTTGTTTGTTTTGGGGGGCAGGTGTAAGTTACACTGCCTCTTTTCTTCCCAAGGATCTCATCAATTGCCATGAAGTTACATGAACTGCAAAATGGAAGCAAAGCCAGAGTGCTCAGTCAGGTTTGTAATGATATTCAACTGAGTGCCTTCTCCCCACACGTATGGCTCTCGCACTACATCTCAACTCCCCTGTTGTCTGTATGTACATTAATCAGCTTTCGGTATGTTTCTCCACAGGCTCATACCAAGAAACATGCACTGCTTGTTGCTTCCAAATGGCAACTCTTTAAAAGTGACTATCAGCATGCAAGTTTTCTCTTGCTTATGAAATAGCTGTATTATACTGACAGCAGAAACTGACATTTCTCCCTTCTCCCTTATGACACTGTCCCACTCCATGCTTACCTTTACATATGTACTTTTTCCATTCACACCCTTCTGTTGCTGGTCTTGTAAGTCTGACAAACCCTAATAGCTTCAGCTTGAAAGGAGACTTTCCAACTGTCATGTACCTGTCTGATGTTTTTTTTTTTTTTTTTTTTTTTTTTTTTTTTTCATGGCTGGGAACATCACCTGTGCCCGGAGCCTGATTGAAATAGATGAAAGGAAACTGAGTGACCCATCCTTCAGTCACCCACTTGAGGAAAGTTTTGGCATGATTAATTCTCAAAGTGTTAATATATAAAGGAAAGTACTCAAATGGTGTTTGGAGTTACATAAGATAATAAAACTGAGCACCAAATTTTAGTTTCAAATACCTTACAAGCCATCATATGGTGCAGATGAATAAGAATCACAAACAGGAAGTTTCAGAGACTGTTGAGGGTGTGGTGTCTGGACCAAGGCTTTGGGTATTTTGATCTTGGGCAGTCCTTTGAAAAGCTGGGTGTGTGAGCTGCTGACCGACTCCAACTCAGCACAACTGAGGCACAAGTGTGTTGGGGAGCAAGCTCTCTGGGCTGATTACCAGGGCTTTAAACTAGGTTTGACAGGGGAAGAGAGGGGAGCTAAAAGTGACAGAGAAGGGCTGGGGAAAGTTGTCACTCCTGTCTCTGTTGAAGATAGTAGGGAAAAACCTCTGAGTTGTCCCATAGGATCATCTGAAGGCTCTTCAGAGAAGGTAATGATCCTGATAACCCATCTGGAATCTTCTTCTTGCATCCCTCCAGGGGTAACTGTACCTGCTGCTTCCCTAAAGTCCCTGTATACCAATGCACAGAGCATGGGAAATAAACAGGATGAGCTCAAGATCTGTGTTCGGTCACAGGGCCATGATCTCGTTGTGATCACAGAGACATGGTGGGACAGCTGGTATGACTGGAATGTTGTCATGGAGGGCTATGTCCTTTTCAGGAAAGACAGGCTGGGGAAGTGAGGGGGTGGGATTGCCCTTTATGTGAGGGAGCAATTTGAATGCATGCAGCTCCACCTGGGGGAGGGTGAAGGACAAGTGGAGAGCTTGTGGGTGAGAATTAAGGGGTGGGATGGTATTGGGGGGACACTGTTGTTGGGGGATACTGTAGGTCACCAGATCATGAGGAGGAGGTCGATGAGGTCTTCTACAAGTAGCTAGTAGTAGCCTCATGATGTTGGGCGCTGGTTCTCATGGGGGACTTCAATTATCCAGACATCTGCTGGGTAAGCAACTCAGTCAGGCACGCACAATCCAAATGGTTCCTACAATGTATTGAAGATAATTTTCTGATGCAGGTGGTGGAGGAGCCGATGAGTCAGGAGGTGCTCCTGGATGTTGTCCTTTCCATCAGGGATGGGCTTGTTAGGGATGTGAAGGTTGGGGGCAGCTTGGGTTGCAGTGACCATGGGATGGTGGAGTTCAAGATGGAACTTGGTAGAAGAAGTAAGGTTAAAAGCAGGACTACAGCCCTGGATTTCAGAGAGCCAACTTCGACCTCTTCCAGGATCTGTTTGGGGATATTTCATGGGCTAGGTTGCTTGAAGGGAAGGATGCTTGTGAGAGCAGCGCAACATTGAAACAGCACTTCTTCCAAGCTCAGGATCAGTGCATCCCTAAGAGTAGGAAATCTTCTCCCCTGGAGGGAGAAGAAGGCATCTGGGAAATGGAGGGCTCCCCCCTCATTGAAAAGAGAGTCGTTCATGAGTCTGAGTGGGATCAATGCACACAAATCAATGGGCCCCAACAGGAAGCATCCAGGTGTGCTAAGGGAGCTGGCAGAGGTGATCGCCGAAAAGCTCTCTGTCATCTTTGAAAGGTCCTGGAGAAGGCAGAGGTGCCTGAAGAAGGTGCCTGGAGGATAGCCAATGTCACTCCAGTCTTCAAGAAGGGCAAGAAGGAGGATCCGGGAAACTACAGGCCAGTCAGTCTCACCTCTGTCCGTGGAAAGGTGTTGGAACAGCTTGTTCTGGATGCCATCTCCAAGCAATTGGAAGAGAAGAATATTATGAGGAGTAGTCAGCATGGATTCACCAAGGTGAAGTTGTGCTTGACCAACCTCATTGCCTTCTATGATGGCATCACCAGCTGGGTAAATGGGGGGAGAGTGGTGGGTATCATCTACCTTGACTTTAGCAAGGCTTTCAATACTGTCTCCCATGACATCCTGCTAGCAAAGTTGAGAAAGTGTGGGACAGACAAGTAGACAGTGAGGTGTTGAGAATTGGCTGACTGACTGAGCTCAGAGGGTGGTGATTGGTGGCACAGAGTCTGTCTGGAGACCTGTGACTGGAGGTGTTCCCCAGGGGTTGGGTGCTGTGTCCTGTCTCGTTCAACATCTTCATTGATGACCTTATGAGGGAATAGTGTCTGCCCTCAGCAAGTACACTGACAACACAAAGCTGGGAGGAGTGGCTGACATGCCAGAAGGCTGTGCTGCCATTCAGCAAGACCTGTACCGACTAGAGATATGGGCAGGAAGAAAACAAATGAGATTTAATAAGAGCAAGTGTAGAGTCCTGCACCTGGAAAGGAACAACCGGAATTATCAGTACAGGCTGGGGGATGACCTGTAGGAGAGGAGCTCTGTGGAGAAGGACCTGGGAGTCCTGGTGGACAACAGGTTGACCATGAGCCAGCAGTGTGCCCTGGTGGCCAATGGGATCCTGGCGTGCATGAAAAGGAGCGTGGCCAGCAGGTCAAGGGAGGTGATCCTCCCCCTCTACTCTGCCCTAGTCAGGCCTCACCTGGAGTACTGTGTCCAGTTCTGGACTCCCCAGTACAAAAAAATCAGGGATCTCCTGGAAAGAGTGCAGCGGAGTGCAGCCACAAAGATGATACGGGGCCTGGAACATCTTTCCTATAAGGACAGGCTGACAGACCTGGGACTGTTCAGCCTGGAGAAAAGAAGACCTGAGGAGTGGGAGACAGAAGGATGTAACTAACCTCTTCTCAGTGGTTTGTGGGGACAGGACAAGGGGCAATGGCTGCAAGATAGATCACAGTAAGTGCCGCACTGACATGCGAAAGAACTTCAAGGTGAGGGTGACAGAGCACTGGAACAGGCTGCCCAGGGAGGTTGTGGAGTCTCCTTCTCTGGAGATATTCAAGGCCCATTTGGATGCTTACCTGGGCAGCCTGCTCTGAGGAACCTGCTTTGGCAGGGGGGTTGGACCCGATGATCTTTTGAGGTCCCTTCCAACTCCTACAATTCTGAGATTCTGTGATTTTGTGTTTTGTCCTGTTTCGTATTGGACTTTGCTGCTGGTATCCAATACAAACAATAAAGGAAAAAAAATATATCTCTGATGTAATGCACAATTACAATATTTTCTTCTTTGTGGCAAACCAGAGATTTATAAGGCACATGTGGCCATGCTGAGGAGAAATTACGTGTGCTGGAAACACAAGTTTCAGTGCCTTGAAGGTTTTAAGTAAAATAAGCCTAACTGGAAAGCCATTTCAGAAAATCATTCCCAGAGGTGCTTTTGAGTCGCACCAAGGCAGGTAAAGAAAGAGCAGACAGCAATACCTAGCAGGAACCAACAATCTGAGAGATGCAGATAAATTTCCTTCTGGCTGGAAATCCTGAATTTGTATGAAGCACCTGGCTGTCCTCTCCACAACAGTGGAGATGGAATCAAAGAACCATGTTGGGACACCCTGAGATTACAAAACAATAAGCTAGCAAGAGGCTTCTCATGTATAATTATCTTCCAAGGAATTATAATGGCAGTTATGTATTAAAAAGAAATTTAAAATCCCCAGAAGGTAAAGATGGTAGTAAGGTCACTATACACTTTTTGTGCAGCAAAAATACAATAGGTATCTGAATAATGTATACTTTTATTTTAATGGAAATTGGTAAATCCAATTATGATGATAAATACCATGAACAATAATGTTATTTGTTAGTAGC
Organism: Heteronetta atricapilla; assembly: GCA_011075105.1. Taxonomy (NCBI): domain Eukaryota; kingdom Metazoa; phylum Chordata; class Aves; order Anseriformes; family Anatidae; genus Heteronetta; species Heteronetta atricapilla. The sequence goes on from CM021763.1 coordinate 5,365,492, forward strand.
CATAGAGTACAGTAGTCTTAAAGGAATTTGGAAGAGATTAGGAAAATCCAGCTAGCTATTCTAGGGATCAATTAATCCTGTATATAAGGACTGGGTAAGAAACAGTCACAGAATCTCAGAATCATCTAAGTTGGAAGAAACCTCCAAGATCACTGAGTCCAACCTCTGACCTAACACCAACAAGTCCTCCACTAAACCATATCACTAAGCTCTACATCTAAACGTCTTTTAAAGACATCCAGGGATGGTGAATGGTGACTCAACCACTTTCCTGGGCAGCCTATTCCAATGCTTAACAACTCTTTCAGTAAAGAAGTTCTTCCTAATATCCAACCTAAGCCTCCACTGGCACATTTTTAGCCCATCCCCCCTTGTCCAGTCACCAGGAACACGGGAGAATAGACCAACCCCCACCTTGCTACAGCCTCCTTTAAGGTACCTGTGGAGTGCGCTAAGGTCGCCCCTGAGCTTCCTGTTTTCCAGACTGAAAGATCACAGCTCCCTCAGCTGCTGCTCGTAAGACTTATTCTCCAGACCCCTCATCAGCTTCCTTGCTATTCTCTAATCATCATATCTATATCAAGTGATAGTGAAAATTTGGAACTTGACAACTATTATAGTGCAAATGGGATGAGCTCCAACCACAACTTGTCTCCACATAGGCAAGATATAGAAGGAAGTTAAAGAAAGAATATGAAAGACTACTAGCAAAATGAAGTTCAGGAGAACAGCAGAATTCTAGCCAATGAAAGTAAGTGAAAAGCTGTCAAAGCTCTGGAATAGAAAGAATATTGAAGGGACTATATTTAGAAGATTAGCTTTTTTGAAATCTTGGTGAAGTTTCCCTAGTGGGAAATTGGACTCAGGCTGTGGAGGCCTGAGAAAGGACATAGCTGGTGATGTTGTGCAAGTGACACCTTAAAGATATCCATTGCTTGGTTCCTACTTACCGATTTAGTAATCCAGGATAGTAACTTCACATAGATCAGTGATATGATTTAACCTAAAAAAAGGTTTTGAGTGAAAATTTGTTTCAGGCCACAGAGTGGAACTAGAAAATGAGAAGATGTTCTGTGGAAAACACAGGTTTAAGTTAAACGTTATTCAGTGTAAGAGATAAAAGCTGTGGGTTTCATCTATTACTAAAGCAATGCCCTCCAAAATCTTAGACTAGAAATTTTAAAGGGACCACTGAAAATACATCACTACTTTCCTATTTCAGATCAAAATGAACTTTAAATTTGTTGTTTTCTGAACACTTTACATAGGGGCAGAGTGATGCGTAGTAGCCAGTAAGATTTTGTTTTCATATAGACCTCTTGTGCAAATCAGAGAGAACTTAAGAATATAATAGATGAGGAATGTAATTTAATTAAAAAAAAAAAAAAAACTAACTAAAATATATATATCTACTAGTTATTAACAAAGAATGTTGAGAATTTTTATTGAAAATAAAAGTCAAAATTGAACAATCACAGATAACAATAACTTTGCTAAAAATACATCCATTTCTAAGTTCTCCAGTGAGGAGAGCAATAAATACAAATATGAGATAACAAATGACAACAAAGGAATAAAAACGAAAATAGACATAGCTTCCTGGATGTATTGATTTTTGAAGTTCAGCAAATGGATTAGGTAGTTTAAAACATTACTGGGAAAAATTATAGTGCATGCTGGTAAGATAACTTAAGAACTTAAACTATATTTGGGCCATACCAGCATCTGTAACCTTTGCAAAACATAAACTTTGCAAAATATAGAAAGTAAAATTATTAATTATTTCTGAAATATTTAAGACCTGTCTCTTCTTTTATTAAAGATAAGCACTATGTTATTACATAATGATGATAAGACATTAAATTTATTTATTAATGAGATGGAAATGTAATACTATCTATGACATATGTATGTGTATATACATACATTAAAAAAAAAAAAAGAGAGAGAACTTGTTTTAATTCATTCTTAAATGAATTAAACTCATTTTTCGTTCTTAAAGAGCTGGATAAACTCATATTGGCCTGTTGATGCAACATTTAAAAACAAAACAAAACACATTTGGAATATCAGGGAAATTGCAGGTGTTAAAATGCCAGACAACATGAATTTGTGGAAAACAATTATCAAGGTGAATTTCCTTCCTTAAGAATAAAAGTTAAACAGTTTAACCAGAAAATTAAAACAGAAAAGTTAACTACATACACTCAAGAAATCCATGAAATTACACTTAATACATTAAACAAACTGTGATTGTGTAACCATTATACAATAATAATAAAGTTAAATAAATTAAGAACTAGACAAACTGTGATTATGACATTAGTTACAAATTGATATCTAATACTAAAATAATCTATTTGCAATACTTACCTAAGAGGACTAAACACAGGTCGTTATTTGTTTCTTAAATCAATGGCTAGAAGACTTGAACAGTCTTAATCTAAACCAGTTAAAAGAATTTAAAATCAAACTTTTATTCCAAGCAAGTCACCTAAGCTGATTTTACAGAAAATGGAGTTTACTTAGTGTGTCTGTATATTTTGTGTGTATATATGTACATTTAGACACTCAAGTTCAGGGGTTGTGTGAGTGCATGAGTCTTTAAATTTCCTCTTGGAAGCAAATCTCTTCTGAAACATACATCATTTTTTTTTTTTTTTTAATTATTTTCTGGGTCAATTTTTTAAATAACAATCCTGTCTGAAAATCTCTCATCTCATAGCCTACTCAATATTCAAGTAACTGGTCTACAAAAAATTAAAAACACTGAAGTGAATGTCATTCAGGAATGTCCAAAGATTATTTCAGACATAACTAACTTTGATGTTAAGAAGACATCAAAATGGCCTTTTTTTTTTTTTTTTTTTTTTTTTTAATGCAAGTCTGTCACAACCAATCTCTTAAGCCTATAAAGAACCTGTACAATCACAAATACAGTCATTGCTGATGTGGAGATGGGCCAGCTACCATAGATATATCCCAGCAGATCTAGGAGGTGGAGTAATGAAGTTCAGAAAGAGGAGATTGGTTCACAAAACCTAAAGTTGAGCCTTCCAGCTTGCTGACACTGGACCACTCTAATCTGCTGCTTCTTAAGGATGAAGTCATTGTAGCCCAGGAATCTTGCTAGTTGCTGTTCATGATTCATAGTGATTAAGGCCAGAAAAAGCCATTAGCTCATCTAGGCTGGTCTGAAAGTTCTCTATATTGAACTATAACTAACCTTTGACTAAAGTGTAATTTGTATTTAGTGAAAATATGTAGTTGAGATCTGAAGACTTCCAGAAACACAACAGACACTAGATCCCTTAATTAGATCAGGTTTAAAATGCCAGTAACCCAAATGCAATTTTGAGAAGGGCAAAGTTTCAAGCAGATAACAAAGACTGGCAAAGGCCCTGCTCTTATTTGTCCTTTGCAACAGTTTTATCTTTCCACATGAACCTGCCCCATTATTTTGTGGAAGAGAATGAAAGGGACAGGGAATCTTGTAAAATGTAAGTTAAATTATAAAATTTAAAAGTCAAACAAAACAAACAAACCAAAAGATTTATAAATCAAAAACAATTAGCTTTTCTTTCTTTTTTTTTTTTTTTTTTTTTTTT